>JANKKB010029593.1:1925-26385 GCA_026225775.1 Bursera palmeri | reverse complement strand
GGTTTCATGACTTGTGCGAGGTTTTTGAGGGTACTCTTCGCGGCGAATCGGACGCATACGATTGAACTCGGAGTTCGCCCACGTGAAGGCGAGAATGGTATCAGAGAGTGATGCAGAGAAAGAGGCCAGGGTTGTGCTGGAGAAGTGTTTGAAGGTGGTGGTAGGCAAGAGACTAAGATGCCACAGGTGGAAACAGCCGCAAACAAGGAGGTAATTAAGGCGGAGGGGGTGGTCCTGGTGCACCTGCTTAGGCTTCACATCTTTTTGGTGGTGCTATAGATATATTGGTCTGCATGATCATCAAATTTCATGTAACATTACAACCTAACTGGGAAAATAGTCCATTGCCTAACAGTCCAAGATTCGGTCCATCGAATATGATAAGAAAAAAATAAGATTATTAAAATTCTAAATTCCCCGTTAACTCAACTTTATTTTAACAAAACATGATTAATTGAGAATGTACGATGCACGTAGTTTGGAAATAATCTTTAATGGGCTATAATCATTCCGTTTTGTTTTGGATTTCGAATTTAACAATATATGATTTTAAAGGTCAAAGTTGGCCTCTGCTTTCAGAGAGAAACGTTTGTGATGTTTCGATTGGATATCACTTCGATGGACTGTGAATGCTAGCTACAATCACAAATGTTGACTGTATATGAGCGTGCCTCTTAATGAACAGGAGCATCAAAAAGTTGAATTTATAGATTCACTATCACCAAACAGAGCTCGTAACGATATTATTATATGTAAATTTGGAGAAATACAAAGTAAGATAATTGAAACATGTAAGAGATCATTCAATCAACAATAGCTATCACTTGAAAACGAGAGAAGAAGCTGTATAAAGAGCCGATGCCATAAGTGTTGAGATAACTGTGATTTTGGTAGGCATTTTCCCTTTGTCACTTCTCAAGAACATGGCTTCATAAATTGGCCAGCAATTCACCATTAAAAAACCTGCTAASAACATCTGCACCGATAGTCCTTCCTTGTTGCTGCCACTGATAATCTCTAAGCATCCCCGTAAAAATGAGAACAAGTTAATTATTGCTGCTGTGGTTAGTGGCACAAACATAGGTGATGGTACTCCAAACTCAAAGAGTTCTTGGTCATATCTCTTGCTTTGTTCATCATCAAGTACTTTGCTGGTCACGTTGAAACCTGATGAGGAAATTCCTGTGTACTTGAGCAAGTAATCGGTGAATCCAAAAACGAAACATGTGACGCCCCTTATCATCCATATCCTCTGATCATTCCACCATTTTCCAAAGGTCGATCCTTCTAATATAAATTCTAGGAAGTCTTGTCCATAGGCCCCGATGAAGAGAAATGAGTACAAGGCAAACCATGGTTCTGAAACCTGCAAAGACATTTTTCATTGTTCATGGCCAATGTCCACGGAGCATATGTATAGACTCTTTGATTTGTGATCATCCTAAGGTAACAATTGTTGATTGTTCCACCCAATTTAGCCCATCAATTTGATAAGTTCTAGACCCATCGATTGGAGGGTAATTTCAGCCCAGGAAACTAAATTCATTTTGTAGTTGTTGGTAACCATACTTATCATCATGGCTTCCATTTTCAGTTCAGGTATGAGTTTATAATGACTTTTCAATAACACAAGTTATGAACATATGCTGTGTCTACTGGGTTAAGGTTACGAGATTTCTCAAATGGTTATTCCGGACATAGAAAGTGCAATCAATTTCAATCTGAACAATCTGATTAATTCATAATTATCACCAGAGAACTAATTGTTAATGCTTACGTACCTTTGGGAAGATACTGACACTGTTCAGGAGAGCTAGCTGGGGGAGGAATGCATACACCATGGCGGGTATCGCCCAAATAGGCCAGAATGAATAATGTGCATAACCGAGGCTGCTAAGACCTATACTCCGGATACCAAAGGTTAATGTACTGTACTCAGAAAAGCCCACCTCAAGAAGGCCAACGGCCCATCGTTTGCATTGATTGAGCATGTCAATGACGGCAATCGGCGAATCGCCGTAAAATGCAGGCCTCTCAGGGTTGCAAAATACGGACTTCCAGCCCTCGCAGTGCAGCCGATACCCAGTGTAGTAGTCCTCAACCAAGGAACCATATCTAAAACCCATCTGTCCATTTACAAAGGGAACTTTACTGCATTAAGATGCTAATAAATAACCTTCTCTAACAACGAAGAAAATTTATGGTACATCTTGATGGAGTACTAATCACATCTGTTGTACCATATTATTATGTTAATATCATATATTCAATTAATCATAGATTAATATTTGAATTTTACTCTCTTGATAAATTAAATATTTAAATCTATTTTGTTCTTAAATTTGAAGTTACGATATAGTGAAATTCACTTAACAATCCATGATTAATTAATCAGAAACGTGGTAATCGTACCTGTATTGTTTTTTAATAGTGATAAGAAGAAGAAAAAAGTTGAAGAATTAATAAATGCCTAACCTTGGACCCCCAGTGGGTTTGGTTCTCATAGTTGCAACCTGCAACATGGCGTGCCAATGACAAAATGGATGGAGACTTGATTGGTTTATCCACGGCATGATCTGGATGCAGTTGAGGGATTTCAGGGGCGAGCAAAGTTGATGGATCACCAAAAAGTGCTCGTCGACAGAAAAAGGCTCCAGTTCCAACATAATTGGGACCAATTAAACCATCAAAACCCAGAAAATTAATTTCAAACAATCGTTTAATCTCACAAGCATATATATCATTCTTGTTAATTCCACGAAAACGCTGAGGGAACTGAACATATGCTAAGGTGGACCGAATTGCAGGGTCACATACATAGCACAATACACGGAGAGGTGTTTGGGGATCATTGGAGCACATGTCACAATCTAGCGTCAAGACTATGGGCGCATTGGTCATAGTAGCTGACACTCGGACCTGCAAGATAACCTTAGCATAAGAAAATATAATTGCTAATTGGTAAAATTTCATAAATATGTTTGTTTACAACTCAGGTTATGAGGACACACACCAGGGCGTTGAGGGCGCCGGCTTTGAAATTGTGGGGTGAAGTCTTGCTTTTTTGCCTGGAAACGTAGATGAGATTGGGCATCAAATGGCCTGTGATGTCTCTGTCTTTGCTATTCTCTAATAAAACCTGTTTATAATTCAATGTCCCGTCAAAAAAAATTGAACTTGCCATTAGAATTAGAATGGGTTAAACATAAATATCAATATTGAGTCCAACCCTACTTTTTCTAACAATAAAATATGAAAGAAGTTGAATGCAAACCTGAATTACAGTGGGATGGTCTTGGCGGGTAAATCGGTCAGTCCAATTACTGAAGGCCTCACGGTCTTCATCTCCGGTGATGTATTGATCGCCAACTCTTCCAGTATCAACAACATTTTCTACCCTGACTTTCATGGTTTCGTACATAATCTATAATATGATCAAGAATTGGAATATCAGTGAATTAAATTTTTGACCTTGATCACTGTTAATTGTTAATAATATATCTGGAAGATAATTAGACTGATGGTAATTTATTGGGAATGGTTAAAATTGAAAATAAATAAATTAATTAAATTAAATTAATCAGAAGTATTCAGAGTGAGTGAGCAGCTTTAGTGGGCATTTCATACTAGTCAAGTCAAGTAGCATTACGAAGTAAAATGTTTCCAAGTCATGACTCGTGAGTTTTGGCCTTTATCTCTTCGAGTCAGAGGAGCCAAGGCGGCTGTAGATAACGTTTAAGCCATATCGATTGAGATTTTCACAGCCAAATTTCTAACGCATATGTATGCAAATTTGGCTGCAGTCCGCAGACTGCAAAGCCATGTCTGCAATTTTGGTAATATTGTTCATGAAAGATGCTTTTGTTGACTGCAATCTGCAGAGCTCTGAAAATTAAAAATGTTAAAAAGTTAAGAGTGAGCCGTCGACAGCAGGGTTCGAACCTGCGCGGGCGAAGCCCAACACGTCTGTCTCCTTAACCACTCGGACATATCGACATTGATGATGTCGAATTTGTAGTGATCGTACAAAACACATTTACATGGCCACGGCATACTGCGATCACATAAAAATAATTGTTGGACAGCCCGGGTAATGTAAGTCGCCATCTTTTATTATCGTTTTGTGCCTTGCTTGAAGCTCTACTTGTCAAATGTCAGTATCTATTACCATTATGTCATTCCAAAATATCAGCACCCCAAGAGCAGCCAAGTTGTTTTATTGGACAGCCGCTTCCAGCCTTGCGCTTTCACTCGTTGATCATTATTTGTCTGGCTCTACAACATGGCAAGTATCCTCTAGGATACATTTGGTCTCCATATGACGAGATGAACTGTTGTTTATTGCTTCAACTAAACCCGAAAAACTTAATAATAATAAATAAATACAAAGTACCATAATCACTTAAATGAGTATTTGTACTACTGCACAATTCATTCTCCATCCATTTATGAGCTGCTATCAGTTTCCTGATAACTGACCATCAGCTCTGGGACCCATATAATTATTTGCTATTGGATAAAAAAACACAAGAACTTCTTAGCCTTAGAATGGAAAATCAGCTGATAAACTTTAAATTTACTGTCTATATATATTAAAAGTTTAAATATTAAAGTTAAAGTTGATTTTTATTTATTTATGTTTTTAGGTGAAATATATTTCTTAATATGATTTTAGAGCAAAAACTACAATAATGTTATATTTTATTCACATGTAACATCAGTTAAGGCATCCGAAGTTCTTACACGTGAAGGAATGAAGTTTAAAAATCCCGGGTTAGTGTGTTAATGACTAAAAGTACTCTCTCATTCTTTGGATATGAATAAGAAGATAAAAAGAATGATTAGATAAGAGTATCTTACCTTCATCTTCTCGGTCTCGGGGCACCAAGAAATATTCGACGACGAGAAATATACATCTGGGCTCCTCTCCATGATATTGTTCTTCCTGCAAAATGGTAACCAGTGGCTTGCAAACTTGGCTGCCTCCATGAAAGCGAAGAGAGTGAGCGCCGACCCTCCATCGTCCGAGACATAAACTGAAATCTTCTCAGGTGGATAATCATAAGCCATCACTGACAAGGCTGTATTCACAACGTTAATTGGAGGCTCTTTATACGGATCCGCAGTGCACACAAACACATCCAAAGCAGGGAAGTCACTCGGCTTCAGGACTCGTGAGAGGTTTTCAGGGTATTCTTTGCGATGAATCGGACGCATACGATAGGTCTGCGCGTTCGCCCACATGAAGGCAAGAACGGTGTCGGAGAGTAACAAGGAGAGAGTTACAGAGAAAGAGACCAGGGTTGTGCTGTGCAGAAGTGTTTGAACATGGTGGTAGAGAAGGGCTAAGATGGCAGAGGTGTAAACAAACACAAACAAGCGGTTCAAGGTGGTGCGGCGGAGGGGGTGAGTTGTGTTAAGAGGAAGAGAAGGAGCATGTGTGCTGCTGGTGCGCCCTCTTAGGTTTCCCATTTTGTTGGTTGTGGTGGTGTTTCACAGGATGTAATGAAATGATAGCATTAGTAAGCTTTTTATTTATAATCATGTATGGTAGGGTTGCTGTTTCAGTATCTCATTTCATCTATGTATTATTATTACTGTTAGTTGTCTATTTTATCGAGTGGATGTTACGTATCGATATAATAATTATTAAACTATCCATGGAAAAATTTGAAGATAAAACAATATTAACTTACAAATTTTATTGGCCAAATAGGACTGGGCAAGTGGTAAAAGAACGATATATATATAGGTACATGTTTTTTGCCTATTGATCGATACGTAAGAGTACGAAACTTACTTTGCCTATGTTGGAGTGCAGTTACTTATATCCATATATGAGAGAAATTCATTAATTAATACAAAAAAATAAAAAATACACAAATATTCATTATGATATTTCTGGTGTTTAATCAACTCTTTTTTTTTTTTTTTCCATCCCTATACGTATGTATTTTTCTTCTCCGTAAAAAACCATCCTTGTATAAACTCTCACTATTTAACTCTCTCTCATTAATTAGATCTAACTCTCAATTGTTATATTTATAGTTACATATAAGTATCTTATATTTTTAATAGAAGTAAAACTTATGGTATTTTTATAAATCTAATTCTTTATTTTTTTATTTTTCATATTTTATTAAGAAGCTAAATCGCATAAAGAACCGAGCCAAAATCTCAACAGTAACATATATGTAAAACAAACTAGGGCAACGAGTCAATTGCTTTCGAATATAATAAGAAAAGAAGTAAGATTATAGAATCCCGAATGTTTAATATATTGCACGTACAAAGACATAAAACCTCCTCATTAACTGAACTTTATGTTAATAAAAGTATAAAACATTATCAATTGAGTCAGTCTGCAGTGTGGCAAATGTAGATTTATGATTTAAGTATTGATTTTGAACGTCAAAGTTGGCGTCTGCTTTAGAGAGAAACGCAACTCCGATCCTATCATTGTTGTGATGGTTTGATTGGATCACACCATGATCAAGGACTGTGAATGTTAGCTACAAACGCTGGGAACTTTTGAAAGGTCCCATTAGTGACAAAATCATGAGCAATAATGTTTATCAACACGAAAGTCKAATCTTTTTCGARTTTCCTGGAATATGAAGATTTTAAGTTTGTCTCTTGATTTTCTTCAAAAACTCGGAAGGATATGATATGAACAAGCATGAATGCTTAGGATCACCACTATCAAAGTCTTATATATATCATCACAGTCACGATCCCCAAGTTGCTAGCTTGATGGTGAACCCTCGTGACCTACCAGCCAGAAAAGGCCATATATATTTACAATCATCAAAGTTGAGACTGTTAGCATATAGTCAATTATCACGTGTATGACTACTGTCGTTTATATATATTTACTGAACCCAAAACGAAAGCTAATATCTTAGCTGCCATAACCATATGGTGATGCGTGTAATTTTAATATACAAGCATACGTACATTTTTAACATATATGGAAAAGGTTGTAATCTGTTCCTATCAAAAGCAGTATACATCATGCCTGTCCTCATCAACAATTGTGTATTAATTCATAATTGATTCCTTTTTCTCAGATTCAACATCCATTCGTACACTTGGATTAATTAGATATGGTTGAGGATCGACCACTTAATTTTCTCTTGCTTTGCCGACTTTTCATTTATATATAACATATGCATGTCGAATAAATATTCATAATACAAGGTAGTTGCACTAAATGCAGTTCAATGTTTTAATGGTTTGAGCAAAACCAAGAAAATGAATGATGCCAGTATCTTCCGGGACTTCGGAAAATATGTATGTAGAGACGAATGACTAGTTCCTATTGCAGGGACTCGATGCCAGGCTCTAAATGCCTCAAGAAAAGAGTGTATCTCCTTGTTTCCAGTCTTCCCAACAATTAATCAGTACAGTAAGCAATTGAGGAATACGGCATCGCAGTGAGACCCATACGTCGATGACATTGACACGCCGCAGACAGTAACTTTTCAATGGGGTTTCTCTACTTGAAACAATGCATTCGTAGCAGTAGAGTTCGCATTCAGTTTACCGTGGCATGAATCATTTTTTTTAAATATGCTCAAGTGCAAGAGTTAACCACATATAATAAAGATACGAATTCATGATAAAAAAAGGGTGGAAAGCTGTAAAGGAGAAATGTCTACAAGCTGTTTCTACAGTTGTCATCAGCTGACTGTTAGTACATATTCTACTATTAATAAATAGATATTGAATTTGATTGAACTTCGATATGGTTTCAGTTGCAAGTTCCAATGAAAAATGGCAATAAATTTAATCGGCTTTATGGAACCCTCGTTCAAAAGTATGGCATGGAGTTCATACCTTTGTGACATACATTTGCTGTCATGGAGACTGGTAGCTGGAGGGCATGGAGGCCCACCTAGTGTCAACTTTGACTGTGCTGGTCTTCTGTTTGGTTTTAGCCAATTCGGAAGGCACGTATGGTTATGAAAGCCCGATAGGATTCAAAGCCCAAACGAAAAGAATAGTACGAATATGAATTTTGTCTTGGTTGACGTAATCTAAAAATGTTTTTTTTTTCTCTTTTAATATAATTAATCCCCATTCTTTTTAATCTAAATAAGGATATAATTATAAATAAAAAATGAATATATAAATGGTATCCACTAATTTTTAAAAAATGTAATTATTTGTATCCATTGAAATCTGCATACGTTTGAAGAAAATTGGTTGAATTTAATGAATTGGTTCTTGATAACCCTTAAGTTTTTTTCCATGAGGATTCCAAAGGATGAAATCAGTGTAAACATGATTCAGTCTTTGTCCAAACTTCAATGAACATTATGAATGATCGCATCCATTGGAGACAAAACTATATCTTGTAGTTTTGTTTCTTTTACTTTCCATTATATAGAGCTGTAAAAGGTTTAAGACGAGCACTAGAAACTGATGTAAGACATTAGAAATAATAATGATGGATTTCTACTTGATTTTAGGAACTTTAATTGATTAAGAATTTTGATTATTACTACGGATTTTGATGTTTTAAATTAAAATTTTTTAATTGAAGTGATTTTTCTAATTGATAATTTCTTATTTTCATTAGTATTTATTTTTGTTGTTTTATTGTTTAAGTTTGTTTAGATTCTTATTTTCTAGTAGATTTTAGTTTATGAACACTATAAACTAGTGACATCAGTTATTTGATTTTTTTATACTTGTTGATCATTGTTCTCTCTCAAATTTCTGTCTAATTCTTTTCTAATTTATTGTTCATGTTTCTTTTATCGCTCCTAAATAATTTTAGTACAGATTTAACATATTTAATATTAGCCTTACCAAAACAAAAAAAAATTAACTTAATACTAATCTAGGATTCAAAATCCCTAAAATCCAACAAAAATCTGTAATTATTATTCATAATATGTCATTCTTTTGCATTAACTTGATACTTTATCAAGGTAGAATTACTTTTATTTCTTTATTTCGTTTTTCCTAATTTATTTGATACGTCACTTCCATAGAAAGCGGAAAGCCACCCATTTCTTATTCTACCACAGCCATGGTGCAATATCATCTAGCTTGACAAACGAAGCCCCTTTGCGAAGACAAATTGGCCCAATCATTAATTTAATTCTTCACGCTGTTATATCAAAAATAAAGACTTAATTATCAGTTCACTAAAGATCAAGATTGCACTGTCAAAGCAAATTAATATTTACAAGCAGAAGAAACAGAGAACTCAACCCTTCCCCGGTACTCCCTCCCCACCCACCAAAATATATATTCACATATGCTAGTCCTACACTTCATCTAACTTCAGCTAATGCATTATGACTTTTCATTGCTTCAAACCCAGTCAGTTTTTTTTTGGTCTTCAGTCTTCCTTTGATTGTTAGCTCTAAAAAACGAGCTATTGATTAGCCAGTCTCCTCCCAGTCCACCTTCGAATATTGCTTCAAACCACCCTACTTTTCACAAACAACAACCAACAAAACCCCAAAAAAAAAAAAAAAAGGAAATGCCAAAAGGGGAAAAATGACAAAGAAAGGGTCCCATCATTCAATTTTCAGCTGAATCTGAGCTTAGTACAATCCCTTCACCTTCTATGCAGGACATAGAGGGTTTGCTTCCTAAACTCATCTTCTTTACATCTTGGCTCGAACATATTAAAATTCTTCTCACCATGTTACGGAATTCACTGCATCATAGCAAAATCAACAAAAAGGATAAAGAGGACAGTCATTGAACTGACAAGCAGAATATTTGAAGAATCAAAACTGCTTTGAGTTTTGACCCTCCTAACTTGTGACAGTAGCAAAGGATACTTACGGCCATGGATCGTCGCCTACAAGCATCATATCACCTTCATCGTCAGTATAGACAATTTCCCACTTATTCCGAGTGTGCAGTTGTCCTCTTATGTCAAACATCTCCTCCAGCTCATCTATGAGCTGATCATACCCTTCCAACATAGTCAAGTCCACTGCCCGACCAACAGCAACTCCCTGCATTTGAACCTTTTGGCATATTTGAACACCAAACAAAAAGTTTGTTTTCAGAAATCAACTAAGACGAGGGAATAAATGATACAATAAACAGATTTAATACCTAAAAATAATTTTTCAGTACCTTGGTGCGACTTCTGGTTGATGTAGAACAACTTTGCCTGCTCTGAATCTCTTTTGGTGATACCAGTAATTGCTCATGATTCTTTTCCTTAACATTCTTTGAAAGATCAGATTTCTGGTCTGAATCGACTGCTGACAGGGTACCAAGAAAAGGTCCTTCAGTGGTGACACTAGAAGCAGGTGCTTTCTCCACTGTAGTAGAGCTCACAGAATGATTCATGAGCTCTATACCGAACAATCGACAGCTAGCAGCTGTCTCATTTTTCCTTCCCATTTCAACTCGGTCAAGCACTGGCTCATTGTTGAGCTTTGAAGAGTTTGCAGTTGAATAACTAGAGAGAGCAGGCCAAGAGGATACATTTTTATTGTCATCCACAGTATCCTGAAAAAGATGCTGAGGAAAACTGACATGAGGAGAAGTTAGCCAGTCCCCATCAGTTGGAGTTCTTGGCAAACAGTTGCCATTGCTGCTAAAATCAGTTTGCTTGTGATGCCATGAAACATGATTATCACTTCGTCTTCCTTCTGCAGGAACACTCAGTTGTGTTAAATAATGGAATTGTGTTAATCAGGAACTCCAAGGAGCTGATGCAGTAGGAATCAAATCTATATCCGCACACAAAGTATTTTAGACATAACGAACTCATCAAATACCAAAAGATGTATATTTTCTCTTACCAATAGATGGAATTTCAATGGGTGGTCGAGGCCTTTTGTTCTTCATTGGAACTGGTTGAACTGGATTAGATGGTACTGAAGCCACAAATGGTTCTATCTCCCAAGGTGAAACCCTATCAGGTCTTGTAATAGATGCCGGTTCATCCCATTGAACCTAGGAAAGAGATTAAACAAAGTGATATAGCTATTATTTTAGATAGTGCAAAAAAAAATATATCCTTTTAGGTGGTTGAATAAGAATCTCAGTCTAAGAAATTACTTTGAGAGATCGCCATTTTGATTCTTTCCATTGAGGAGAGAAGTCTTCAACCCCAACAATTGTGCCCGAGAACCTAATGACTCAAAATATGTACAAGAAGTTCAAATAAAAATAAATTGCATTAAATCAAAAAGAGAAAAGAAGAACTCAAACAACAAACAAGTTTGAAGACTCCAAACCAGAGTTCTCTTACCTTCTCTCAGGAGAATCCTCCCCCTCAAACCTCATCTTGAATCTCATGCCAACTGCAAATTTATTGTTAACAGCCTCCAAATACTTGTTCAAACTGATGATGAACTGACTGGTTCTGATAA
Organism: Bursera palmeri; assembly: GCA_026225775.1. NCBI lineage: Eukaryota > Viridiplantae > Streptophyta > Magnoliopsida > Sapindales > Burseraceae > Bursera > Bursera palmeri. The sequence goes on along the minus strand of JANKKB010029593.1, from coordinate 15,025 downwards.
TCAAACCAAAACAATTTTCAGAAGGTATTTAACAAAAACAACTTTTCTGTTCAATTTAAAAGCAGTTAACATTTAATACCTTGGCTTATAATACACAACAAAGAGGGTTTGGGTTGCAACAGCATGAGATGCAGTAGCAAGCACTCCTAGGTGCATGCTCTGGCTTGAAATCACAGATGAAGGCATACTGCTCTGTTGATGAGAAAGCCGCCTTACTCCAACACGCAAGTCCCCATTCTCTCCCCTGTAAAAACCATAGTCATATGATAACTGGGAACCATCGAAAAAATATTTAAAAGGAAATGAGAACAAAGAATAAAACATATACCTTAGGAATACAAAGGTGTCCCCAGCAACTAATCTCTTGGAAGTAACAAATGTACTCCATCCAGTCGTAAGCAAATGTCTCCTGGGTTGACCTGTTTCATTTAATAACAGATATATAGGAAACATGAGTAATGGTCAATTAGTTTATTAATTGACTTTTGCAGTGGGTTCAACTCTACATGGATAGGTTTGACCATACTCAAAATTACTGACAATAGCCTTCCGTTTCTTCAAACACTTAAACAAACCAACATGCAGAACAAGAATCAGATTCCAAATACACAATTCATTACCTCTAAAAATATGCTTAAATCGCCACTCGTACCCATGGAGATCTTTAGAAACCAATTCCTGAGTTGGAGTTGACTGATTCATGTCCTGAAGAAAATATGAAAATGAAGTTCAAAAAATGCATATATTTACGTTTAAAATAAATAAAATCTTTTAAAAGTTACATTACCAGTGCAGGAAGACATTCAGTAGCATGTTTCCGGAGTACAGAAAACCCACCATGGGTGCTTGTATCAGAGGCAGTTAAAACCTTACAGAACGAGTGAACCGTTGGCTTTGTTGTTTCAGTAGAGCATGAATCAGGACTTGTAGGTTCATCTTGCTACACATATATGTATATTATTTTTGTCAAATCAAAACCAGTAACTCTTAACACAAAAAAAAAAAAAAAAAAAAAGGAGGNCAGTAACTCTTAACACAAAAAAAAAAAAAAAAAAGGAGGAAAAAAGAAAAGTTTATAAACTCTATGCAACCTAAAAACAGAAAATACTCAAATTAGAAAGCAACCAATTTGATTCTTACATTTGGATCTGGAAGCAAAGTAATCTGTGCATAAACCTCATCTGTTTCCTGCTCCGCCTATAAATAGAAGAATCAAATCAGTTTCACTTAAATCAACCCATCCATCAATTTAATTCGTTGGTCCATTTTGGTCTTTGAGAAAACATGAAAATAGAAACCATAACCAGAAAAACCGATGGCTATAAGTACTTTATTGCTTATTTTCGCAGCGAACAAATGGAAAATTAAACAAAATAGAAACCAAATCAAAAATGAAAAGAAAATGAAAGTAAGAACAGAAAAATACCAGTAAGTTAATGTTAATAACACGACATAGAATCTTCGAAGGAAGATTAAACAACGGAATTCTCTGATTTGGCTCCGGATTTGTCGATGCCTCTAGCTACACACCCAATCCAAAAATGGAAATATTTAAAATTCCCATAAAAAATCAAACCATATCCATAACTATAAATTTTTCGCTACAACTACCTTTTTCCTCAGAAAATCCTTCATTTCCCGAGAAACAAACAGCCAGTCCGATCTAAAATAAACATTTACAATAAAAAAGATGAAAAAAAAAAAACAGAAACTTACTTGTTCCATGTGTCCTTGTGGAAAATAAAACACTCTCTCTCCCGTCTTTGGTACGTCCACCAGTGGACCTGCGCAAGCTTTCCACAGTTCCGTGTACATATCATCTAAGCCAAATAAAACAGAAAATATTTAGCAAAATTTTCCAGGAAAACGAAAGGAAACTCAAAATCAAAATCAACGGTCAATTTCAATTTCAATTTCTTTTCACCTGAAGTATTACTTGTCTTTGAAAACAACACGACCCGATTCGCCATGAATGAACCAAACCAAACCAACAGTCAAACAAACAATATCAAACACACGCGCACACACTCTCTCTTATCTAATTCAGCTCCTTATATAAACATAATCACTGCAATAATAAACCTCAATAATTACGATTAATATCGATTAGCAGCAACAAGCAGTGAGCAGTAAATACGATTTTTATAACGAACTCTCGAACTTTTTCGATTCCTTCACACACACTCTCAATCTGTAACGATCGTCAGATCCGAAACGGCAACTGAAAACCACTTAAACGTTACGAAACCACCTTCAGAGCTCGCAAAACCGCTCTCTCTCTATCTAAAACTGATGAAGAATCCCACCAAAACGCCGTTACAGAGAATCCAGCAAAAACCGCTTTGCGCGCGTCTTATATTACGCGACTTTGTTGCTTTTGTCTGCTTTTTCACTGTATTGTTTTTTGTGTTGTGTTGTGTTGTAACGCTCAACTGAACTAACCCTGGTTAGGATTTAACTGGAGGGACCGGTTAAGTGGACTGTTACAATTAACGGGGAGGTTGCCTGACGTTTGATAACGGCGATGTGCCCATATAGTTTTTACTCATTTTAAAAAATTTTCCTGATGGTGAGTCGCATTGCGATGCGTGCAGTTAAGGGTAACGGATGCCGTCAGCTTATTTAGAGCGTTACCGTTAGTTGCCGTCTCTTTCGTTGTCTGCTTCGAAGCAGGCAACAGGGTTGGCTCGAGTTAACCCGGCAGAATTTTAGGGTCTTTTTTATTTTTTTTTTGGGAGTTGATGATTCTCAGTTTGACCTCAGGTGGAGATGGTAACTACGGGGCATGCCATCGCGTGGGGCCCATCTGAAACGTGGGAAGCTTATTGATCTTGAACTTTTGACCTGGTTTCTTGTACACGTAGGCAAAGTCGCCAATTGGGATTTTCCACCTGGTTAGGTTATTGCAGCTCGGGGTCCACGTGCCATGTCGGTCCATTTATCTTATGTTATCGATCAACTTGTATTAATAAATTTCTGAATGTGTTGTTTTCATTTCACGTTTCATTTTGTATCAAAATTGAACATGACCACTTGAGCCTTAATTAAATCGGACAGCAGCTTTGAGTTGTTTTACTTTCAAAATAGATTTTGTAATACAAGCTTTTAAACACAAAAAAAAAAAAAAAATTATTCTAGTTATAATTTGAATTTAGGGATCAATTTGAGAGAACCAGGTGAAATAACGGTAAATGAAATTATATAAAATATACACCCATTTCTTTGGCCAAGTAAGAGTTTGACATCCAGTATCCAAGATGCTATAGTTATCATCCTCTACGGATTTGATATATGACCGATTATAAATAATTTACTGAATTTATCAATAGATAAATAGGTCGATATTAAATTACAACTCTATTACAAATTAGCTATTACTTTACCTTGCGTTAGGAACGAAAGGAAAAAAAAAAGGGTAAGGAGAAGATTTGTTTAATTCTAACTTTAGTTAAAATAATGAAGGGTTTCTATTCCTCCTTTCCATCTTCTAACACAGTAAGCAACTTATTGTCTGGATACTGTCCTATCATATCATAGATGCCTTCCACACCCACCATTCTATGTGGTCTTCTTGATCACTTATTTTAATTTAAGAATATCTTTTAGAAGCAAAAATTACATTGACCCCCGAGTTAAATTTTGAGAAAATATTTATCTCAAGACTTTTGTTAAACTAACACTTATCCTCTAAAAACTAACACTTATCCCCCAGATTTTTTTGGGATAAGCGTTAGTTTTTGAAAAAACAGTGATAATTTTTGGGAGATAAGTATTAGTTTAACAAAAGTATAAAGTTAAATATTTTTTCAAAATTTAATGAGAGGACCAAAGTAAATATCCACTTCTAGAAGTAACATTAAGTATATTCGCTCATACTCATGCCTCATGCTATTTTGATCTCCTCACCCCCAACAAACAAACTTGACTTTCTTTTTAAATTAGTTATATAAACTTAATTCACAATGACTATAGATAGTTGATCAAATATTTTAAATGGATTAACCGGTTACATAACGGATTAACGGTCCAACGGGTGAACTAAATTAACCCGTTGATGAATCCATTGGTTAGACTTCAGTCAAAATTCAAACTACTCATAAAATTTTGGTTGTTTATACGGTAGCCCAAATCTTTGATGACATTCAAAATCGTATCCTATGCCGTGTTCTAAGGCCCGTGCATGTTGACAAAGCCAACAGAACAATAGTAAGAAATTCACCATCATAAATCATAAATCAATCACCTAAACAGTAGTAATTGCAAGATAACTTAGCATAATGTGACGTGAAATTTGTCTTAATACGAGTACAAAACTCATGAAAGAGCAATAAGAGATTGTCGAGTCCACATCAGCAAGCTTTTGTTAATTGGGTGGAATGGTGTGGATAAGCATTGTAGCTTATGTTAAACCTTTTTAGGCTTTTAATTAGAGAATGAAGACAAACCAATCACGGTTTGAGTTTGTGTTTTGTATGCCTGTACTGTGCATAATTGATCATCATGCTACATTTGTTTAACATTAAACTTTATGGTTTTGATAATTGAATTGGCCTTTCTGGTAATAAGTGACCTTTGCTTCCTGTGAGGAGTTATATTCTTCATTAACCATCACATGATCTCGGAATGTACACTTCTCTTTCATATCACAATCAAAATTATATAAATATAACACTATAGCTGACCTAATACTTGAAACAAAAGTGACAATTTTTATAAATTAACGAGAATTTTAACTTTGTAGACGTGATTTTAGCTATTTGATTTAAGTTTGTTTTTTTTTTTTTAATATTTTTGTGTATATCATATAGAAATATATAGTTTGATGTGGAAGGAAGGTGACCTCAGGAGTAGGTGGTGGTGATGGTGTAGGCTTAGTTTAGTTTAGGTTGCTATGGATCCAGTCTACAGTGTTGAAAAGGGACATGCCGCGGAATCGCCCACCAGCCCCTCAAACAAGGGATGCTTCTTTTACTGTCGTCACTGGAGAGCTAAAGACAACAACAATTAGCGTTATAATATTGCAATCAAAGTGTTTGTAAATGTGCGTGAGAGAGAGAGAAAGGTGTTCACTTTGATTGGAGGAAGTATTATATTGTATGCACCCCCCATGTGGAGACCAATTTGGTTGGTGTTCCTTGGCTGCCCTTAGCCTGCACCAATTAGAAAAAAGAAAGAAGGAAAATTTAGAGACCCCACAAGTTGACAGTTCAGCCACTCTCCCTTTTTACCCACCTAGGATTGAGCAATTAGCATTGCTTAATGTTCTGTAGGGTACCCTTAGGAATTGTACTAAAACAAATCATTTATGCTTTAGGTGGGTACGTTTTAAAACATTAAAAACGAGCAACTTGGAGTTCATGTGAAGACAATCATGGGCTTATATTCAATTTTTCTAATGTTTTTAACATAAGCTTTATGAGTGGAGTTTACCCTTCAATTGCTTTGGTGCCATGTAAGCAATGTCTGAGGGTGGGTTGAGTGGGATTTTGGTCCCCATATATAGTGTAGGCTTTGACTTTCTTTTTGATCTGATCTGGGTCAATCCCAACCGTTGGATCTGATAATTAGGGTTGGTCCATCCATGGATCTGGACTTGTTCTTACTCTAAATCCAAAAATCCCGAGATCTACAGGCCTTGCCTGGCATTCATTTCTTCTGCTTTTCTCTCTTTTTTGGTCATCTGAACTAAGAGGAAAAGGACACAAAATCCTGTGTGTAAGTGACCACTAGAGAGAACACACTTTTTTGGGCCCTAAACACCTCATTTCTCTTGTCTTCTTTTATGCAGTCTACCGATTTTGTATTAGTTTAATTTGAAGCTCACTCTAGCATTATTAATGGGAAATGTTTATGTTATAAGATTCAGCAAAACATAATCAAATTAAATGGAAAAATAGTTTACCAAACAAGATCCCTCCTAATTATTTACGTCTTCAAATGTATACAATATTCAACAAGTCATGTAAACACCAAGAGATTGGTCAAACTGAATAGTTCATCACTAATCAAGTCAAAATCCATGTTACTATTCTCTCATTGGTCAATCAAAACCCTATTGGAAATGAATTTAGTGCTTAAATTAGGTCAATGGGGCACCGCATAAATGGATGATTAATTAATAGCCATAACCATTTGTCACATATATCATTATGGGAGAAAGATGATTCCACAGAGGACTGCTAAATTGAACCTGCCTGCACTAAACAGTAATGGTTCCAGTTTGTGAAATAATGCAAACTTTCTGCCCATAAATAAAAAAAATTAGGGATGGCTACGGGTGGAATTTGATACGGGTCACTAACACCAAAATCTAGACTCATGAAATTAATAAAGGAAAGAAGCTACCATGACAAGCAATGGTATGTTCATTTGCTTCATTCAAGATGTTGAAGAATAGAGAGGTATGCCATTTCCATGATGTAAAAAATGGTATCACAAACATGCCCAGAAGAAGAAACAATATCATAAACTTAATGACTGTTTTGTGACAAATATATAGTTTATTCAAGATGGGCACTTGAAGTTTCTGAACTGATCGAGTTCTTTGCAGTATGAATCCATTTCATTGTTTGTTGAAGGGGAAACGCAGTGCTAATTTTCTCCGTATTCACACCCACGCGAGGGCGAGGTCGTAGTGTTTAATGTTAGCTTACCTACCAACATTTTGAAGATTAAGCATAATTAGTCGTTGAATTATAATTAATTATGATAATCTTTTGGTCAAATTGAGATAGATGACATTAGAACTCAGAAGAAGACTAATTGCTCACCAATTTCCCAAGCTCAACCACCTACATTGAACCTGTTAATAAAATGTCATAAACTCCAAATAACATTAGTGACGTGAGGTCCCTTCGGCCTGCTGGTAACTATTCTATGCATTTTCACTTTGTTGTTCCATTAACTACCAGAAGCCACCATTACTACTACTAATCAAATTGTATGAAATGAAAGCTGCTACTATACAATTTCTTGCTGCTAATGATGACGATTTCTAGGAGGGCATTTAGTTGTGTTGTGGGTCCTCCCACTAGAATTAAATCTCCTGTTTTGATTTATACAACAACAGAACCTATATCTATATGTATCTGTATCATCCACTCGTTCTGATTTCTGTCTTTGAATTTTAATCTCTACAACCTCATTTACCTTGAGCTTTTCTTTATTTGATCTTCTGGGTATTTATTCATGTAGTAATATAAGAGGTGTTCTTTCAGACAAAAAATGAATTTTTTATGACTAACAAATCAAACCCCACTTTCAGTTTGATAGAAACGTAACCATTTGAGCTTTTCACTCAAGTCAAAGTGAAGAAACCAAGAAAAGAGATTAAAAAAGCAACCAAGATACAGCAAGAAGAAGTTGAAAGTTAGATGGGAGTTACATCATTGTATGGTATTTTTGAAGTAAATTAATGAAGTTGATGGAAAAGCTTAGGATTCTAAGAGGCATATTCTCTTTATTTTTTATTATTAATATTTAAAAAATAAAAAACTAAATTGTGCTTGCTTTAGCATAAGCTCATGATGCCATATGCTTCAAGGGCCCAAACAATGTGGGCTTTGAGGAAGAGAAAAGGATTGGAAGAGTACTTTAGGCTAATGATGGCCTAATCTATTCTACTTATTTAATACAAAAAAATAAGGGTTAAGAGACAATGCAGCAAGTTGTTTTTGTCAACATCAAGTTACCTAGTACACTAATCAGCTTCGGCTTCAGCATCAAAGCAAGTGGGTTGAGTTGAATTACTTTAGTGTCGGCGTAAAAGCTAAATTTGTTTAATCTAGTGCTTAGCAGTATCTACGAATAGAACCTCGAGGGGTGGCAGTAGCAGGAAGAGTAACAGTTTACCTAGTCAGAAAAATTTCTTCTTTACGGGGATTCTTGGAAGGAGGAATCTAATGTGTCTGGCAAGTTGCAAAAGGTCGGCCTGCCCTGCCATGCCAAACCAAAACCGGCTAATGATGCAAGGTATCTGTCTGTCTCTCTCATATTCAACAATTTTTCTTCCACTTCTTTCTGCTACTGTTTGAACATGCAATCATGACAATGCAGCACACCATATTGATAGAGATGACTTTACTTTCAGTTACTTTTACTCTTCTATTAGTTTAGTATTAGTAAAAAATATTTCAAGTCATGATTGAACAGAAACTACTATTACTATTCAGTCAATATAGTGCTTCCAGAAGAGGATATATACGTTTTAGCCTCTAGATTTAGTTTGGCATAATCAGAAAGTTTTCTAAGTCATGATTAAGGTAATAATTTTGAAAAGGACGAATTCTATATGTTCTCCCGGAGACGTCTTTGATTAATTATTGATTATTGAGTGAGAGGCGTGGTCTCAATTCGATGGTGCAAAGCAAAAACATTAACCAAGCTTTTTTAAGAGTTTATTATATAAAGAGATTGAAAAGAACTCAATCAGAGTTAGGTTTAATGTACGATTTTTCTGGGGGCGGGAGGAAAAATATGAGCAAGCAATATCAGAAAATTCCCATACATGATATTGATATATGCCATGACTTGAAATAAAGTCCTTTGTCATTATATGGAATTAATAAAGGTGAAAAGAAATGTATGTAGCCGATAATTCTGTAATTAGTCAATCTCATCGATATATAACTCCAAGCTGTTTTGATAACATGATTATATGATCAGCAAAGAAGAATACCACACATACACTTTAACATTTCAAGTTCATTTTAAAGGTAAAATATCCTTGGATTCTTTATTCACTGAAATAACACCGAATTTATAGTCATCAAACACATTGATGAGATTAAAATGAAATTGGTAAAAGAAGCTTCAAAACTCATCAAAGCATAAACAATTCATTTGCTCACTTTATGTGTGTCATTCTTCAGGTCATTTCAACGCCTGAAAATCAATAATTTTATGTAGGAAAGAGGCAATAGAAGACTACTTGGCCTGTGTTTGGTTCATGGTTTGAATGGTGCAAAAACCACCACTGAATTGTGACCGCCAAAGCCGAAAGAATTTGAGATAGCTGCAGAAAAATGAATCAAGATAATGAAATTGTTGTCAGAGAATAGTACTACTATTTCAGCGATAGGAGGCAGCTAAGACATAATCAAGTGACAAAATAGAAAATGGAATATGTTTGTTGATTGTCCTGGGTTTGCAAATTCCTATGCGAGATTCTAATATTTTAAAACTAAAAATCACCTATATAGAGCTTAGAACAAGAACACATACCAACATTAACTTCATGCTGCTTCTTCACATTTGGAACAGTGTCAATTGTAACCTCAGACTCCAAGTCCTGCCAGAGAAAGTAACGTTTCATATAAAGTGCATTAGGAAAGATATTTTCATTCTCTCGGTACAGACACTCAAATTAGAAAAATTAGAGCTGGGAGATAGATAGTACATCTTGGTTAATGGTTGGATGTAGCCAGCCAGTGGTGATTGCTTTTATGGTTGCTATAGCTTCCAATCCACCAGCAGCCCCAAGGCCATGTCCAATCATTGACTGAAACCAGCAATTGGAAACAACATATAAGTCATAGTATAATCTACTTTTACCATGCAAATCAGTGATTAAAATCTCATCAAAAACTAAGAGCTGATTTGATTATTGAGATGTCATATATTTGGAAAATCAGAAGCTAACAAGTTGCTCTAGGCATGTCATATACGTATTTCAATTCTCACCTTAGTTCCATTCATTTTTATCTCGGATGTGTTCTTGAAGACCTTCTTAATAGCGTTAACCTCAGCCAAATCCCCTGCTAGAGTTGATGTTGCATGAGCGTTCACATAGTTCACCTGTGAATCATAGTTTTCACCATTCTTATATATATTAGAATCTATATGCACAGGTAGGCAAGGCATGGTTCAAATGAAATTTATGTTTCTTTGGTGTAAAGGACTTGCCTCTTCAGGGGAAACTCCTGCGTCTTCTAAGCTCTTGGTTATGCAAGATGAAACCCCGAGACCATCTGATCTAGGATCCGTCATGTGATGAGCATCGCAAGTTACGGCACCTCCCAGATACTCTGCTATTATGTTGGCTCCTCTTTTCATTGCATGCTCCAAGCTCTCCATAATCTGTCGTCAATGAACATGATTGGCACTAAAAAAAAAAAAAAAAAAAAGAGAGACTTGCGAAAAAGGAACTAGTGAAATTGATAGCACAACCAAGGATTTGTAGAAGCTCAAGAGAGTCCAATCAGGTGATGATTTTAATTTCACAGCAAAATCTATGTTACATTTGGTTATAAATTTTGTGTTTTTCTTCTAGAAAAGTTTTGGATATATATTTCATAATTAGAATGCTTTTAAAAAAATACAGAGATCCAGAGAGAAAATAAAGAAATATTTTTTCGTTAAAAAAAGATTTTTCCATTTTCAACATAAAACATTTTACCCAAACAAGTTTCACACATTTTACAAGATACTCAAACGAAAATGACAACATATTAAACGTGTAAAACATGTATCTAAATCAAATGAAATCATATAAAGCGTGTAAAACATGTATCTAAATGCAGTTATCAACAGGATTGAGTTTGCGATTACCAGTACGCCAGAGCCCTCTCCCATTACAAAACCATCACGATTTTTATCCCATGGTCTTGAAGCTTTCTTGGGGTCTTCATTTCTTTGGGACAGAGCTCTGCAAGCAATAAACCCGCCAACACCACTAGGTACAATTGCAGCCTCAGTACCACCAGATACCATGATATCTGCCTCTCCTCTCCTGATGTGATTTGCAGCCGCATAAAAGCAATAGTTTGCAGTTGCACAAGCTGTCGAAATGGAGTAATTCGGTCCCATCAAGCCAGTGTCTATAGCTAATAATGCTGAACCCATATTGGTGATTGAATAGGGAATGAAAAATGGAGATATTTTCTTATATCCTTTCTGAATAAGATTTTCCACTCCAGTGCTGAAAGCTGTTAGCCCTCCCATGCCAGTTCCCACTAGTACTCCAATTCTTGTTCTGTCCATCTGCATAACCAACATACATTCTCGTTAGTGCTTAGTCTATCTAATAGGGAGCCACATTCTGCAACCAGAACATCAATTCAATTAGAGATCTCGGATCAGAATCGATATTGACTTACTGTTTCAAGAACTTGAGGGCCAAGGTTGGCATCATCAAGGGCCCTCCTGCCGGCAACCAAACAATACCTCCAGACATCATCAAGACGGCGATCATTCTTCCCATCAATGTAGCCTGTCGAAGAAAAATCTCGAATCTGACCACCAAATCGGACAGAGAAGTTTGAAGCATCGAATCTATCAATTAGGCTTATTCCACTCTCTCCCTCGAGAAGTTTGTTATAGTATGTGTCAATTTCACTTCCAAAAACTGATACCACGCCCATTCCTGTAATGACTATCCGTTTTTTAGGATCTGTTTCGCGCTTGGGAGCTGAAACTGTCGGGGAAGCCATTGCCCTGATCTTCCTGCATCTTGGAGCTGAAAATTTTTTTTTTCCATCAATATAAATTCAATTTATATGTACCAAATATGACCATTTAGAAAGCTCAACAATAGTAGCACCTATGAGTCAAAAAAAGGGAAACAAACATTAAACTTGTATTAGCATGCTAACATAAACAGTGATGGATGAACAATATGGAACCTTTCTTATAATCAACACACCAAGCACAAAAATTGGACAGACTACAGTCGTGCTTCACATCCTCCTAACAAATCAAAGCAATAAAAACTACCAAGAAGCAAAAAGCATCATATCATGTATCATATCTGAAGTAGAAATGAACCCACTTGGCTTAGTCCTAGCTGATGTCAATTGCACTTTCTCAACTGGTCTAAGGCCATTGTATTGAGCAGCGGCAAGAGGGGCAGTGTTGGTATTGAGCTCTCTGCTTCCAGAAAGCAACCTGGTGCCAGCAATGCTTGCCATGTCCCTCTTCTGAGTCTCTGCAGTTGCTTTCTCCTTCTAACAGGGTATGATCGATAGGATACATATAGCCCAAGAGAGGAAACAATCTGAGAACTTTGGGTTGTCAGTGCAAGAGAAGGACCTACCAAAGCGAACCTCATTTAAATTTTTGGTTTTGGAGTATCCGCCATAGTGCTTATTATTTAGGTAAGAAACAAAAACCTGGCGATGTTATCAAAATTCTTTGCTCAGTTTCCTCATTTTTTTCCAACCGCTTAACTAACCCAACACAACTACATTTACGGTTGTTTTATTGCTGCGTGTTTCGCATTCACACCAGTCACACTCTTACAAAGTTGCAACTCATTACTGCCCGTACAAATAAATTTTATTACAATATACAATTTATTTTTAGAGAATGGGTTTTCCGATAAATTTTTTATCAAAAATTAGATATAACCAAATAAGTTTTTGAGATTGAAATAAGAAAAAATTATATTTATTGTTGTCAATTCATCAATCGTTTTAATTATCAGATTATACGACGAACTATGTTAGACGATAAATTGAGTCTCGATCTCTTTTTTTTTATCATTTACTAATTAAAATAAAATAGTTCCTGGATCATTTACTGATTAAAACAAAATGGTTCCAGGATCATTTACTGATTAAAACAAAATAATGTTCCCTCTTCGGATCAACATTCCTCTTCCAAGGATAAGAATAAAGGCGGCCGATCAGTTTGGGAAGGAAATCGAGCAGGAAGGAATGCTCAACTAAGTCTAAATTCAAGTATTTTTATGTCCCGGTCAACCCATTCTTGAAATTAAAGTATTAGAAATTTGTTTCTAATTTTATATTAAAAATAAAGATATTTTTAAAAAATTTAAATATCATAATCGTAAATATATAGATAGATTTTTTATTTTCTATCCTTGATGCTCTGACAATTTTATTGGGTTTTCAAGTTTTTGGTCTCTAGTGCTCGATAGCAAAAAAGTAAATCCAATTCTCGCTATGACATTTTTTGGGTTTTAGAATTTCTCAAAATATGTCTTCTGTTATAGATAAGCATTTGGATTGGGGTGGCTATTTGCTTTGGGCCTGTCTTCAGTTTTACTGATTGAAAAACACTTCATTGGAGTTAAAGGCTTAAGATGCTGTTCTTGAGAATTCCAAATCAAGAACTAATCAAATTGAGTTTAATACAATATT
>JANKKB010029592.1:0-26355 GCA_026225775.1 Bursera palmeri | reverse complement strand
AAAAAAAAAATAAAATTAGTAAATAACTCTTTCTTTATTCCTAAATTACCCTTTGTATTATACTTGGGCTTGGTGTGAAAACATTCTTTTTTAAACGTGGGTGTCTGGGTCAACTTACATGTATCTCAACTAATCCCACAGGTCGGTTAATCGCTGGATTTATATCAAAGGGTATAGCCCCAAATGAATATACGTTAAAAAGATTTGAACCTTTGACTTAGAGAGGGCACAATTTGGTGTGAAAATGTCTTATATAGTTAGACAAATTAATAAATATAAGTTAATCTTTGTAATAGACTTAAGATTAGGTAAAAATTAAATATAATATGACAATAAAGTTCAATCATCATGGTTACTAGTGTGACGTTGACTCTTAACCCTTATATATCATCAATAATTCATTCGAGAGAAATATTATTTAAATGAGTGGAGGATAGTAAAGGAGAGAAAATATTCAAACAGTGTGATGATGTTTCTTATTCATACATATCATAAAAATCTACTATTAGTAGATAAGTATATGTAAACAACGATATATTTTGAATGCTTAATTATTGAGACCATATGATAGGACAATTGACAAGCAAAAATACTATGCATCCTAAAAAGATTACACTGGTTTGTGATTATTTCTAGGTCTTCCATGTCTGAACCACTTCTGCAAGTGATTTGGTAGACGACCCATCTTGGCTTAAAGCTTGTACAGCAGCATCCTTTAATTCTCTAATTTTGTTTCTTAACACTCTCCCTTTTTCCCCTTAATTTCATCAATTCCCTTGTATACATTGCTATATCTTCTTTCACAACCAACCCATTTTCATTCGGCTTCACTCTCCATGCCACCTTCAAATCATCTGTGAGGAGTACAGCATTCATCCTTCGCTCTGCATAAAGAGGCCATGCAATTAGGGGCACACCATGCATAATGCTTTCGAGGATGGAGTTCCACCCACAATGAGTCAAGAACCCTCCCGTTGAACAATGGCTAAGAACTTGAATCCGAGGGGCCCAAGAGGGCACTAATAGACCCATCTCTTTGGTCCTATCCAAGAACCCGTCAGGTAAGAAATCGAAAGGGTCCTTAGTGCTTTGGACACTAAAATAATTAGCATTTGCAGCCTTCTCATGCGGGCTTCTAACAACCCAGAGAAATCTTTGCCCACTCATTTCAAGTCCTAAGGCCAATTCATTCAACTGCTCATGGAACAGAGTCCCGCCACTCCCAAAAGAAACCAAAAGAACTGAACCAATTGGCTGCTGATCAAGCCACTCCAAGCACTCGGAATAATCAGCCTCATTCATTGAAGAATCCTGAATAAGCGGTCCAACCGGATAAACCGGGGGCATTAAACCCGGTTCACTTTCCATCAAAGCCATGAAGGCCCCTGGTTCCAAATCCGTAAAGCTATTAACCATAATTCCCGCAGCTGAGTAGTATCGCTTAACAATGTGAAAAATCAATTTATACGCCTCATTGTTCTTCTCCTGAAACGCGTCAGGGAGATCACGCCCGTGAAGAGGGACACATCCGGGCAATCGACCGGTTCAGTCAAGTCCCTATACTCACAAGTGAACTTCTCATCATACTCGGGCAAATGAAGGGCCAGAGAGAGTGTCATGGCGGTACTACAGAAGTAAATATAGGACGGAACACCGAGTTCTTTAGCCACTTCGAACGCAGATGTGCCGAAGAGATCAAAAACTAGAGCAACTAGTCTTGTTGACTCATTCAAGTCCTTGAGTCTGTCGCGTAGGGCAGGTAGGGAGCGAACTAAGCTGAGTGGGATCCGAGTTTCGATTTCACTGTCTACAGGCAAGTCGTCAAAGCTGACGGGAGGAAGAAAGATGCTGGAAATGGAGCTGGGTAAAGCTTGGAGGAATTGTTTTTGGGGTTTCATGGGTGAGTCATCATTGGGCATGATGAATGTAACGAGGATGTTATGATGAAGATGGAGTTGCTTAGCTAACGCAACCAGGGGGATTAGGTGACCCATCCCTGGACTGGGCACCATCACCACGTGGGGTTGTGTTTGCTGAGTGTGTTTCGTCGTCTCCATGGTGAGTTATCTGCACTGAGATGTGAAGGAATAAACTTCAACGAAGGTTTAAATCGTGAGAGACGGGCTGGGCCCTGGGGTGGCTGAATGATTAGCAGAAGAAAGAGTTGAAGAAGATTTTTTGTATATTTATTGTTCTGTCTTATGCTTGAGAACCGGTACTGTACAAGAAAAATACATTTATCACATAACATTTTGTTTGAGAAAAAACATATTAATTAATTACGAATAATTAAAGTTTTATTAATTAATGTTTCATTAATTTAATAAAATATTCACGTGTCTTGGATCACATGTTATTATTTCTTTGGTAACAATCTCACGTACTTGATATAATGCATATTTATGTTATAGTCAACTTTCTTGTTAAATTTCATAACAAAAGGAAATAAATAGGACTTTAGAAAGACATGATAAAAGAGGTGAGTTTTGTAATTGCATACTGAATCAGAAACCATTCTATTTATAGAGATGAAACATACAAATACTCTCTCATGGTGAGCTAAGAGCTTACATCATAAAGATAACATGTAATTCTTGTGGAGTTGAAAATATTAAACATTTGCAACAATCAATTGATTTGGTTAAAAAAAGAAAAAATCATTTGGAGAGGAACTAGCATCCTTTCCTTTTCGTTTTTATTTCACCTTTTAAATTTTAATCTATAATATATTATAACATGTAATTTGATATGAGAATGGTTGCCAACCAAAAGAATAAAATAATCGAAATTCAGAGTAGGATTAAAGTCTTAGAACTATATCCTGTTTTCTTTTCTTAGTTTTTATTTTATGTACGTGCTTAAAAGAGCATAATTAATTATAAAATATAACCAAAACGATGCTTTTAGTGGATATTAAAAGACAATAGTAACCTAAAATAAAATAAATATTAAGAAATTATAATTCATATTGATAAAATATTAGAAAGTTGTCAGGTAAAAACTACATAAGGGAAAGGATCTTATACATTGAACAGATGATAAAATACGACCATAATTGTTTATATTGAACTATCATCATCAAGAGAAATCATCTATAAATGAAGAGACTAGATTAATCGATAGAAGGCCATATTGATTTGTGATCATTTTTAGGTCTTCCATATCTGAACAACCTCGGCAAGTGATTTGGTGGAGGACCCATCTTGGCTCCAAGCATTTGCAGCGGCATCCTTTAGTTCTTTCATCTTGTTCCTTAACATTTTCCCTTTATCCCCTTTCATCAATTCCCTTATATAGATTGCTATATCTTCTTTCACAACTAACCCATTTTCATTCGTCTTCACCCTCAATGCCACCTTCAAATCATCTGTGGCGACTACAGCATTCATCTTTTGCTCTGCATAGAGAGGCCATGCAATTAGGGGTACACCATGCACAATGCTTTCGAGGATAGAGTTCCACCCACAATGAGTCAAGAACCCTCCGGTTGAGCTATGACTCAGAACTTGAATCTGAGGAGCCCAAGAGGGCACTACTAAACCCACCTCCTTGGTCCTATCCAAGAACCCCTCAGGTAAGAAATCGAAAGGATCCTCAATGCTTTGGACGCTAAAATAAGTAGCATTTGCAGCTTTGTCGTGTGGGCTTCTAACAACCCAGAGAAATCTTTGCCCACTCATTTCAAGCCCTAAGGCCAATTCATTCAACTGCTCATATGATAGAGTCCCGCCACTCCCAAAAGAAACTAAGAGAACCGAACCACTAGGCTGCTGGTCTAGCCACTTCAAGCACCCAGAATGATCAGCCTCATTGATTGAAGAATTCTGGATAAGCGGTCCAACCGGATAAACCGGGGGCATCAAACCCGGTTCACTCTCCATCAAAGCCTTGAAGGCCCCCGGTTCCAAATCCATAAAGCTATTAACCATAATCCCATCAGCCCAGTAGTACTGTTTAGCCATGCTAACAACGGATTTATATACCTCATTCTTCTTATCCTGAACTGGGTCCATGAGATCACGCCCCTGAATCGGGACACATCCGGGCAATTGGACTGGTTCAGTCAAGTCTCTATACTCGCAAGTGAACTTCTCATCAAATTCAGGCAAACGCAAGACCAAAGACAGTGCCATGGCGGTTGTGGGGAAGAAAATGTAGGGCGGAACACCGAATTCCTTGGCCACTTTGAAAGCAGGTGCGCCGAAGAGATCAACAACAAGAGCAACTAGTCGAGTTGACTCAGTGAAGTCCTTGAGTTTCTCCCGTAGGGCAGAGAGGGAGCGAACTACGCTGAGTGCGATCCGAGTTTCGATTTTAACGTCTTGAGGCAAGTCGTTAAAGCTGACAGGAGGAAGAAAGATGATGGAAATGGAAGTGGGTAGAGCTTGAAGGAGTTGTCTATGGGGTTTCATGGGTGAGCCATCGTTGGGGATGATGAAGGTGACAAGCATGTTATGATGAAGATGGAGTTGCTTAGCCAACTCAACCAGGGGGATGAGGTGACCCATCCCTGGAGAAGGCAACATCACTACGTGGGGTTGTGTTTGCTGCGTCTCCATTGCCAGTTTCCTACGCTGAGCTCTATGTGAATTGTGAAGAAAGTGGAACGTATTTCAAGGAAGATTTAAATAAATGAGAGGTGGGTGGAAATTGTGAGAATAACTAAGCTTTTTATCTAGTCACTTTATAGAGAACAAAAAGGAAGAAAGAGAGTTCATGTTGTACACGCAGCATGTGCATCACGCTGGAGTCTGAACTGATCGACAAAAACAAACACAATTTTCTGAAACTGTGAGTCTGTGGCCCATCATCGTTAATTATATTGAACACAACCTTTATTATGATAGTGAGATATGCTTTCATTTTTTTTGGACTTGTCTGAATAGAGAAGGCTCCATCACAATAAGAAGAAATTTGCTACATGCTCTTATGGTCCTGCTCATTCGCTAAACGAAGCTCCTATAATCAGTCTAAAGTAAGCACATAGCTAAAAAAATGCTCTTAATTTCAAGCCAGCATCGAGTGCTCTTCCATGATATGCTGTTCCTTGGCCCCATCCCTCAAATCTTCCAGCTTCTATGCTTTCTTTCATGAGTGATGCTATTTCTTGCCCCCACCCATGATAAAAGAATCACATTTATAATTATAATAATTTTTTTTTTTGGTAAAATAGAATACATGCATCAAATTTCATGGGTAGGTTCGATTATTTAAGGTTAATTAAGAATATAAATTTTGCAGATGTTATATGACAAAGATTGATTTAAAAATTTATATGATCACCTAGACCACGAATTTTTCAATGAAATTTTTATATATTATTCTACGCACATGAACTCAAAGAAAATTTATTCATGGAAAAAAATTTTAGAATCAATTTTATAAAATCTTTTGAGTTCTTGTCAAAAACTCTGAAAAAATTTTCAATTAAGGCTCATATTAGAATTTACAAATATATTTTACCATGTTAAACGTGTCAGAAAATTATAAAATTTTTATGATACTTATAATAAACTTTAGTGATCATCTTGTAAAATTCAATGTTTTTTCAGAGCTACAAACATCATTATTGGGAATTTACGTGACGAAATATCTAAACAAGAAACGAAAATAATTTGAAAGTACTTATTAATTTTTAATTGCTAAGAATTTTTTTCTAGAGAAATTTCATTATGTGTAGAGCCTCTGCAAAATTTTAGATTTTTTTGGATGAAGTTATGAATTATTAAAATTCGTGGATTGAGGACTATTAAGATAAAGAGACAGAATTATAGAAATTATAGAATATGATAGTTATTTCTTTCACCTAGAAATTTTAACTTCCCAAAACTGCATTTTTTTAAGAAATATTATAATAAATTTAATAAAAAAAATATGCATACTATTCTATTAGTTAATCTATATTATTCTCTTAAGTCATTTTTTAAAATGAGAATTAGTGTTGGGGTAAACATGGGGTTTCTATATGTTCAGCGACGAACGACCACATTGATTTGCTGATCACTTCTAGTTTTTCCAAATTTGAGCCACCTTCTCAAGTGATTTGGTAGATGACCCATCTTGGCTAGATGCATTTGCAGCATCATCCAGCAGTGTTTTTATCTTGTTCATTAAGACTTTCACTTTGTCCCCTTCCGTCAATTCTCGTACATAGATTGCTATATCTTCTCTCACAACTAACCCATTTTTAATGACTACTCCAATTTTAACGCACCTCTTTAATTTGGATCGTTTACACAATTCTTTGTAATTTTATTATATCTAATAAATTTTGTATTAGAAAAAAAAAAAAAAAAACAATGCGAAGATCGACCAAAATTAAAACGGGAGCCGATCCGAACAANTTTAATTTGGATCGTTTACACAATTCTTTGTAATTTTATTATATCTAATAAATTTTGTATTAGAAAAAAAAAAAAAAAACAATGCGAAGATCGACCAAAATTAAAACGGGAGCCGATCCGAACAACATATAAAAGTAATTGGATGCCTTAGCACACATTGCAGAGCTCTGTTTTATCAGATAAGTAAACATATACCACTTTTACTTTAAATTAAAATGAAGGTCTGAAATGCTATATATACGCTTTGATCGAATCAGAATATATATACACCATGTTGGATTTAATACACAACTTCAATATATCATAATGTGGAGCCTCTTGCGATATAAAAATATATAAATCGTCTGGCCGGTTTTGGTTGTCGAAAATAGGACTTGCCAAGAAAGTACCACATGGAAATGATTAAAAATCAGTTTATAGAACAAAAAGTAAGAAAGTGAAAATCGCATGGGATATATGCTGCATGCATGTGCATGAGTCTTTCACGCTGACTGAAGGCTAAGCTGAAATTATCGATAGAAACAATAGCACAATTCTCTCACACTATGATCATAATTATCAAATGAATCTTCGGTCTCCGGGGTTCCGCAATTAACCATGTGGATGGCTAAATATTGGAGGTGTCGAGTAGTGCTCTTCCAATATACACTATTACTTAGCTTTTGCTTTCTTTAATTCTCAAGTTGTATGGTGGCGGAAATAATCTTAGAACACTTCCAACATGGGCTTTCGGTGTTGTAACCGAAGGCCTGCAGTCCACTAAATACCCTTGGTGTACAGTATAATCCCAACAAAACAATTGTCTTAAACCGATATTCTAAGGGAAATTATAAAAATTAATCAATTTAGGAGGGTTAAAAATTTTTTTTTTATGAAAAATCTATAATTTTTTTAATCCATGGGTTACAGTCCATGATCCAAGTCAAAAGTGATCCACAGTTTACGATCTATTTTCATTTTAACCTCTTTAAGTTGGCTATTTTCATAATTTCCCAGATTTTAACATATTTAATGAAATTATTTCCCAGATTTTAACATATTTAATGAAATTATTAAAGTAATCTTCAGATTAGTTTTGCATATAAAATGGTTAAATACTAATTTACTCATTCAGTAAAATAAATGATATAAATGAGAAAAATGGAAATACACCTAATATTCAATATCGATTGTGTACTCTACCATTTACCAACTAATTTTTCATCATTTACTGATACCCGTATCCAGAGTATCCAATAAAATATATATACGATAAATGAGGGCAACAACTGGGAGAGTCTTGTCAGGGTATGGCCTTCTATATGATGAAGAAGATTATGAAGCTTGGTCCTACAACATTTGTTGAGGGGGATGTATTGCTGGCTTCAATTGTATCCAGTTGACCGAAGTTGGTTGCTTGCAGTCTCGGTACCTTCTGGGTGATAAATTTTAGGCCAATTCATGGTTTAATATGCCCATGCTCCAGCCTCCTACTCTCCATTTTTGCACTTAATGCAACTTCCTTTGTATTTTGTGCAAGCATCTTAATGATCTTCGACATTTCAAATTTAATACAATCCAATGTGTCACAACATCACTCTATATATAATTACTATATTCATAATCTTGAAAAAACTATGTGAAAATTAGATTTAAGAGAGGATTTTAATTCATTTCAACAGTCGTATCCGTAATCCAAAAAAGCAAAATCAGATAAACTATTAGTACTGAATTTGCGTTAAAAATATCTCAGTTTCAGTAGAAGTTTTGACAAACGTGATAACCTAACTAGATTTGGTGCTTATCAGAAGTCAAGAACAGTCTCTAAACTCACCTACTTCGACAGGTGGATCCACTAATCAAGCACATTCATTGCTGAGTTCCCTTATGTTAAGGTAACATAGACGTGTTCTTATCTTTTACAGAAAGAAAGGTAATGTAAAAAAGCCATAAACTCCGTGCTAAGCTAAAGCGAAATCAGATTAAAATTGATGGTAGCCAAAGGTCAAAGCTGGTTTCGAAAGAACCATATAACAACCACAGAAAGACATCGCTATTTCTTAGCTAAGTTCGATAGAGATGTGTGCTGGAAGTTATACGTTATTTAATCAAAAGCTTAATGATCATCGTAAATCTGTTTAATGAGTAGAAAGAGAATTTAGTGAAGTTAATCTCAATCTAATATTAATTAATTAATTGCTGACACCCAAGATTTTTCCCTTTTTCCTTTAAAAAAAAAGACTCATATTTTGAGGCTAACATCTGATTTCCATGCATGCATAAGACACATAAAGATGAGTTTTTCAGCTTCCATAATCTCAGGTTACATTTGGTTTAATTTGGACTAATTACTTCTATTAATAGCAAATCCTCATAACAATCCTATAACGTCTATTTCAAATAAATTTATCAGTAAAGTTGGCAGCCAATGAGTAAGTGAAAGCTATAATGAACTCATCTACCATCGTTCGGTTGCTTGTCCTTGGATCAGACAACCATATGCTGAGGTTCCTCAAAGGATATATAGGCCACAGATTTTGTAATATTGCAGCATTAAAGACATTCACCCTCCACGAAGTCGCTGATCAAAACACGCACAAAACTCTGCAATCGATTTGCTCTTAAATACAACGGTCTTGGGAGGAACAATAATATTCTAATTTTCTTCCGGTGTTATTCTAACGTTGACATAAAACAAAGTGTTGACCAAACCACTTCTGGTTAACTGAATTAGACCATGAAATTGTTGAATTTTTCAAAACTTCTATGCGCATACGTTATCATAATTTATGGTTTGAAGCAAAGCCTAAACAAGAAAAACAAGAAAAAAAAAAAAACGAAGACTTAGAAAACCTCAAAATTAACAAACTATACACAGAAGATCGTATACATGATGGATAACGTTATCACATATTCTATATACTAAGCGCACGAAATAGCAAGAGAAGCAGCTGCAGGAAATCTCTCAGAGGCTGTTCTTCTTGCCAAGGAATTGATCTCCGGGGAAAGCCCACCAAAGTCAACCTCCGGAACTTCAGGAATTGTTGTGAGCGCTCCAGTCTTGTCATAATATACGCTGTATTCATCATTTGAACGTTGTCGGATCTTCAACATGGAACTAGAGCTTTGCTTTGTCCTGAACACGGATTTGAGGAGTTTCTGAAGAGACCGTGAAATCTTAGAAGAAGAAGAAGAAGATTTTTTGGCCACGGGTTGTGGCAGTGGTGGAGGAGCTCCACGATCAGGCAAGTGAGACATGGATAGGGTTCTGGAAACGATGGCCGAGTCGAGCTGGCGCTTGAAGGAGTTGAGCTCGAAAGAGTCGTAGAGTGAGCTGCCGCAGTCCCATACAAGTGCCCGCTGCTGCTGCTTCTTGGCTTGATCTTGACTTTGTGTTTGTACTTGAGGTTTCTCCATTTGATCTGCAACAAGCTGTTGAATGTTTTTTGTGGGATAACCTGTCGGTTTATTACAAAGTGAGAGATGTGTTTATAAACAGAAGATTTGACGCAGAAAGAGAGAAGCTAGAAATGGTTGGTGAATGATGAGACGCGTTAGTTAGGACGGGAATAGGCTAAATTACTATGATCACGGTCTCATCACATGGACCATAAATTCTTCATTTCCTTTCATATCTCATCAACTCTCTGCATTAATTGATTTATTGGGAGATGGTTCGACCTACACTTTGTCTCATTAGTTTTCCATGCAATTAATTATTGATTGCATTGTAATTTATAAAAATACCCTTTAAATCGGATGTGCCTACGCAACCAAATATCAGAAAGCGATCACCAACGTTGGACTAATCCTCCACGCGGATTGCACAATCATGCATGTCGCAGTATGATTCGTTCGTGATTAATTTGGAATATTATTGGAACCAATATTAAAACTTCTTGAAGAAAATTATACTAAACTATTACTAGTCTCTTATGCGAAGATGTCATTTCGATATGCAATCATTTCACATTTTCATGGCCTATCTCACAAAGTGGTTTATTGAAAATTAAAGAAACCTAACCAGAAGAAAGGTAGATGATCAAATTTTTTAATCATTTAGTATGTGAACGTGCCAATGACTCCATTTCTCTTTGACCCTACTGCACGGATTCAAAACACCTGTTTTTGTCAATCCTTTCCTTGTTTTCCATATGAAGATATCATGCTTTGTTTATATATATTTTTTCCCGGTAGTGCCCTTCCTTGATACAAGCGAAGTGCTTTTGACCAAATCTTCAATTAATTACTTAGTTTCTAAATAATTTTTTTTGTCCTTCGAAGCTAAGCTAGCACGAAAATGACAAAATGTGTCGATTAGATCACCAAGAAACAGGGACAGTTGACATTAGTGTTATGTCATGGTTAGAGAATTATATTGAACTCAAATTGAGGTATGTATCCGAGGGTGTGGAAAGCTCAAGAAAACAAAAGAACAAAAAGCTTGATAAAGAAATCCAGGTGGATCTATTCAGAAGAGATTAGGATTCAAGCAAATGTCAATAAGAAATAGTAGCTTGCTGAGCTGACCCACTCTGTTACAATCTGTACAACAACTACAAGGCAGCTTTTAGCATGTGTGGTTGACTAAAAATTCCTTGATCTGCGATTATATGCTCCTCCGTTGGAGCACAATCCGTGTATACAAACGTGCATAAGAGTGATAACTAAGATGATCGAGAGACTAATAATTATCCTGTTAAACTTTGAATTCTGTAGATCTTCTGATTTTTGAGAGAGATCGAGTTGATGCTCATATTAGAAACAATACGAACAAGATAAACACATACGACATATTAACACGAGAAGAATAGATTCATTCGAGCCTGGCTGCACTTGTAGAAAATTACGTTGATTTGAACCTAGCTGCACTTTTTTGACTTGAAAATGAGGACATGACGTTTAGGTTACCAAACCCACAACAAAGCCATTAGCGCATATCCTGATTAAGGAAAAGGATTACTACTCTGAAAAGAATAAAATCTTGTTTTTACATTTCGAGAAATTTTTGATCTGGGCAGTAAGGACTAAGGCCTTGGAAGGTAATATTAGAATCAGAGCAGAGCAGAGCGTCTGCATCATCTTTATTGATGAGTTCCATAAATGTTTCAAATTGGGTAAAACCGGTATGGGGCCTGTGGGCATTGATCATCAATAGTGATCTTTTTATATTTAGTATCTACACAACCTAATAACAAAAAAATTGATAAAAACTCATCTAACGTGATGGATGGATAGGCATAGTATAGAAAAGTCCCATAATTTGGGCTATTTGATATAAATTCCCAAATTAATTTCATGAACAAAGAAGTTATATTTACCAACTAACTCTTTTAACTCAAAGTTGAACAAAAATGTGAAAACCGGCGTTTTCTCCTTGAAGAAATCAACGTCAAAGAAAGTCATTTTGTTTACATGAATGGTTATAAATTTCTCCTAGAAGGGACTGGTTGTCCAACGCCTAGGAGTTGAATATTCGTGTATGGTTAATCCACTACATCACTACTAAAGAGCTTAAATTTGTTGGCATCAAGAACCAACTTCCTTATAGAGGAGAATGCGCCCATAAGTCCTGCACCAGTGAAGGCAACCATGATGAAGATATTGATCCAATAGGTGAGGGACGATTTGGGAGGTTTGTGCGTCATGTTGTAGAGAAGCATTGGAAGGATGAAATCTAGAGGGATGAAGCCAATAGCTCCCACCACGCCATTAATATCTCCAAAGAATGGAAGCATTGCTGCCATGAAACCGCAAAATACCATGTACAGTGTCCGAAGAAGTAGCCTAGGTATAAGGTTTCTTCTGGAGAACATCCCTTGCTTTACATCGGCTGATTTCTTCTCCATGATCTCAAAAGCTACTTGAGAATAAACCTGTGTCAAATTTGATCATAAGAAAGTTATAACTCAATGTGACAAAATGGAATTCAGTCTCAGGCTCGATGAAGGGCGTATTGTGAGCCTACCAAACCAATAGCAAAGAGCTGAAGAAGCACGAATACAACCGCAAGACCAAGAACCGTTGTTGGAGCCAACGAAGGTCCATTGTCCGGCATTAGGCTCTTAAGGATGTTTGAATCAGATTTGTTTCCGAACACCCAGTATCCAGAAGCTGCAGCCGAGTAGAAAGTAACAAAAATTACAGTGTAACACATTAGAAGACCTTTTACCATCTTCCCAGTAGCAGGTGGAGCCAGTGTTGCCTGTATTGATGGCATGGCAAAGTTAAGATCATGTAGCATGCAGCGCGCAATTAACCATTGCTTGACTGTATTGTTTTGATGGTTATGAATTCACATCTTTATCTTCAGCAGGTATGATAATGGCATAATGATGTGCAGTTATATCAATTTAATCATGCAGCCTAGCCTATCTTTTCCATCGTCAAAAATATATGATTTTGCTGCTAAGTATCCAAGGAGAGAAGCTAATCTTACAACTGATGAAAACCCTCCAGAAGTTCAAAACGTGGATAAATCTATGGAGTAGCGCATACCTGTATTTCGGGCAGTATCCCATTTCCGAAAATGGCAGCAATTATGGAGATGGATGTGAAGGCACTGAAAACTCTTTCTGATTTTGAAGATTCTAAGGAATACTCCCTTGAAGGGGCACTTTTAGAGAGACCTGCGGAACAAGTAAAACTTTTTCAATTCTCCATGGGAGCACATAATTATTTACAAAGCCATTGGTGGCCATTAAAGTTTAAATTAATATAAAATTGAGGATTAGGAAACCATTTTTCATTTTTAGGATTAGAAAAAACCCTGCATCTCATACCAGATTAAACACTAGATTAACAACACTCTTTATTCTTAGGAGCAAGCTTGAAGCCCCAACAGCTCTCTCTATCAACTAGCTAGCATTGAGTCGTCACGTTCTCATCATATAAGATGCATTTTACATAAAGCCTACTGTTCAAACATTTTCCTAGCAACGTTGTAAATAGCATGGCTAAAAAATTTCTGAACAAAACAGCTGAAGTGCCCTGGAGAATCAAGAAGCATTGTTGGCATATAGATTGTTGAATCTTGTACACAGATGTGTTCTTTGTAATATGGGAAAAATGCTGGGTAACATACATGATGATAAATACAAATTGACTTATTGTAGGGTGAATTTTGTACCTGCTTTAATACAAGCACCAACCACAAGGAAGGTGTAGCCCAAGCTAAGAAGAAGAGAAGCGAAATTGATGTGTCTGAGGGAGTGAAAGGTGGGAAGCTGAGAGAGAAATATCATTATCACTGTCACCATCGCTATGAACTCGTACAGTTTCAGAGACCCATTGGGGGAGAGTTCTGAGTACATTATCTATTCACAGCCCAAAAGGCAAAATTAATAAAGAAAAAATGGAATAATACCAAAATTATTAGACATTTGTATCCAGTTCAATAATCATCTCCACGGAACCCGTATTTAATTTGATATAACTACAATGAAGGCAATTTTGCTAATAAATTATAGCATATCCTATACAATGTATTTCCATAAAGAAGAGGTCAACATCATCAAATAAAGCCGACACGGACCTAATCGGACCTCTAATCTTCCTATCAAGGTGTTGAAAAAATTGACAATATGTCATAAATGAATGATGGTATTCTATCATTATCCTTGAGAAATAAGACTACATTGGTCCCAGCAAACATCGCCGCGGAATGACCAAATTGAGAAACAGAATAACTTGTTCACATTGCAAATACATGTCATTTAAAAGCATCATCGCCTAGGAAGGAATCACAGTACATGTAAAAAAATTCATACTCCAATCGAATATTGGAAAAAGTACCTGAAGGCATTCCCCTGCAAGCAAAATCGCTCCTATACCAACTCCGGTGTTGATAGCTGTTTGAATAAATATTACGAAATAAAACATCCATCCAGATCCTGCAAAACACAAGCTTGTACTATCACATAAAAGATAAAAGGAATATCACTTTCTTACCAAATATTACCCAGAATAATATTTATATTGATCCCTTAAAAGATTATTATTATTTTCATATAGTCACTGTAACACTCGTTAAAAACAATTTATTCAACCCTTACATTACTAGTGGGTACAAGGACCAGTAACAGTACTGGCAACGCTCAAGTATGACCCAGATGAACGGGACCATTTATCGAGCAGAAAAATTCGGAGAAGTACAAAGATCTTCTGTTCACATGAGGTGTCAAAATCCTAGTGGCTCACAATCCTCAAACAAAAGGCCATGTCAACCAGTTACAACATCTTCACGGAATTCAAGTCAACAACTCCTAAATCTCAAATAATGGAAAAAAAAAAAATTATTCGGGAATCCGGAAATGCTTCCTGAATCATCCCAGTTTTACGCTTTTCCGAAAACAGAACCTACCATCCTTTCAGAACTGTAGCGCTATATTTCTGAAAGCGGCAGTAAGCACATATTTATCAGCATAAAAGTGTGAAAGCAGCCTAGCAGAGTTAGTTTAGTCGTTACCTAAAACGTCGGCGGCGAGCTCGCGGAATCTAATATGGCGGCGACCAGCTTTCTCGCAGTGGTCCAGCACCTTAGACATTAGATAGTACGAGTAAAACGTGACCAATCCCATCACCGTTAAACACATGAAACCCAGGCCCCATCCGAGCCCTCTGAACACGTACGGCAACGTCAAAATTGTCGGCCCGACTATCGCCGTCGTCAGATGAAACCCCGCGTGCCACCACTCCCCTGTTATAAAAATAAAAAGTTAAATTAAAAAAAAAACTTTTGATGATATTAAAAAAGATAAAGAATATCAATATGAATATCTTTTCAGAGCATATGTGAAAGAGTTGACCTTTGGACTCGAGGACAAAAACGGCACCAGCGTCAACGTCACGGCCGGACTCCGGAAAAGGTTCCGATTGAGGATGTTGTGCCATTCAGTTAAGTTTTTTTTTTTTTTTTTTTGGTTTAATTCATAACGACGGAGAGNATTTAATTTTTTTTTTTTTTTTTTTTTGGTTTAATTCATAACGACGGAGAGAATATGGGAGGAGTTTCTTGGACGAGTCGAATCGAAGCTAAATAAAAAATACCATAGCCGTCTTGAACGTGAACGTAACGTGAACGTTAATGGGAATGCGACTGAGAATACGAATAATGAACACCTCGTTTTACCTTTGATGCTTGGATTTTAGCGTCCAAAAATTGAGATAGAAGTGATAGTAAAACACAAGATTGGATTGAAAAGAAAAGAAGAAGAGAATTGTAGACTATGAAATAAAAGAATGATTGAGCAATTGAATGATAAGAAGGAAAGAACAGAGGAGTAACTTGTTTATGTGCTGTGATATTACCTCTTTACCCTTTTCATAGCTGGATATGAATGTATTTGTATGATTTAATAGTATCTATTTTTTTTTCTATAGAACAATGATCGATAATATGATTCAATTTATTTTGAATAAGAGAGAGTTTAATAATATGGTTAACTGTTCTCTATAAAGAGTGGTGTAACTTCAAGGATTTCATATAGCTTTAAAATCTTTTTTGTTTGAGTTCGGTATAGATTTAGATTGGTATGCCGAACTGCCCACGCGAAATTGCGAGAACCTGGCGTGCCGTGATGAAACGCCAAAGCTTTGTGTCTGTCTGTAAGTTGGAAAGTGACAAAAGAATTTTATCTCTTACTCCAATCAACGTTTGAGCACACAAGTGACTCCATCATTTAATGCTCAAGTGGGTGCAGATTCCTTCATTCATTTGGCTAAGAAATGAAAAATGTACCAAAATTGTTGCTTAACCCAGTTCAGTTGGTACCGTCAGATGAGTTGAAAGAAGACATCGAAATTTTGATTAATCATTCAAGTTGCAATCAAGTACTAGCGTGATAATATGTGGCAACCCGTGAGTCTAGAACAGTAAAAAGTTCATAAGTGGTTTGCAGAAAATTTTTCTTTTATGTATCCCTCTTTGTATGTATGGTTATGTGTGAAAAGTTGTGATTGGATGTATGTTCAAATATGTGGACATTTGGATAATACACATTTGATGATATGTTGATGTATATGAGTGATTTGTGGATTGACATATGTACAAGGATGTTTGTTGGATTGTATGTGTGAAGAGTTGGATAGAAAACAATATAGATTGGAAGGGTCTGTCGCCAAACAAGGAATTGGTGCCGGTGTGATTTCACACCAAGACGCAGGCTCTCTGGAACCCAATAAAATCAAAATCAGAGAATTGTCGCCGGGGCGTGAGCATTTTACGCCGAGGTGCGATTTCATGTCGAGGCGTGAAATTGATTATACGTTGAGGCGCGGTTTCGTCCTGCGGGGTAAAATGTTTTGCGCCGCGGCACCGAAGCGGGATTTCACGAACATAAAAATTTTAAAATGACGAGCGTGTCCCAGATTTCCTATTAAAAACAGAAACCCTAACCTTTCTTTTTCTCATTCGCACGATCGAGCCGCTGGGAAGAAAAGAGAAGAGAAAGTAGAAAAGAAAGAAAAGAGAAGAGAAAGAAGGGGAGAGAGAAAGAAAAGAGAGAAAGCTTCCAAACCTTCGCCTATCACCAAACCGAGGTAGGGAAATCACTTCTACTTTCCATTTTAATCGGTTTATTTAGTGGAAAGAATTTAGGGTTTTGAATCTATTTAAAGGATTTTGAGTTGGAAATGTTGGATTGAGACTTGTATAGGAATTTAATGCAATTTTGTAGAGATTTATCATGTATTTGCGATAGGACGTAGAAATGTGAGATGTTTATGCGTCATCCTTATTCGAACCCTCGTGATTCATAGATATTGGTGGAAGCTTGAGAGTGAATGATGAGTGTTCTGTATGCATACAGTTAGTGGGTTATTGGAGTCACTAGTGTTAGACCTTATTTTATTTTGTCTGATAGAGGATTAAGGAAAATATTTAGGAACTCCTATGAGTGTTAGGCTTTATTTTGTCTTGTCTGATACAGGATTTAAGGAAAACACTTGGACAGTAACATGTGTGATTGAAATTGGTAGTTTGAGAGCATGTGTGCCTTTATAGTTAAAATGATATGGACTTGTGTGTGTTGTGAGATTACATACTGGGCCGTATTGCTCACCCCTTCTTTTTCCATAGGTATTAGAGGTCGGAGTCAGACTTCGAGTGAGAATATTCCGAAGCTCACATAGAGAATTCCGAAGAAGTTAGAATGTACCCATGACATACATTTGTATTTAAAACTCATTTGTAAAGGAGATTTCGATTATTATGTAAACTTATACTTATTTTACACTTTATAAATTTTAAACTCTTGCATTATTTTTATTTTTATTTCATTCCATTTGCATGAGTGGCCCTCGGGATTCTTGAATAAGGGATTTCGGGATGTTATATAATAACACAGCATAAACACCTAGGCCATCAAACTGATGGGCCCATCATTCATTTTGGCTAAGAAATGAAATGTAACCAAAATTGTTGATCAACCAGTTCAGTTGGTACCATCAGATGAGTTGAAAGAAGACATCGAAATTTTGATTAATCATTTAAATTGCAATCAAATACTAGCTGATAATAACACAGCATAAGCACCTATGCCATCAAACTGATGGGCCAACTACCAGATGTGTTCAACAGAACAGTTACAGTTGATTGAAAATGGTAAGTAAAATAACAGAAAGCCTTCATTGCTGTGCGCTTTTGTCATCATCCATGGTTGCAACAGAGTCTAGCTTCGTTCATTGCTGTGCCTTGTTATCCATGGCTACAACAGACTTGTTGTATTCTTCCATTTCCTTCTTGTATGCTTCCATTGCTTCAGCTGCCTTTGCATTCCAGACTTGCTTCTCTTCTTCACCGAGTTCCTATAACCCAAAAGCACATTTCAAAATCCAAAATAACAGAAATATTAAACCCAACATTTACTATTATCCAAAAGCACATTTCACCGAGTTACATGAAGAGATATGTAAACCCAAAATGTGACCCAACAATAGTGGGAGGCAAATTATACCTTCCACTTCACAGAAATCAGTGCAGTAAGGGTAGAGTTGTTGGTCCCAGGCCTCTCCTGTAACAGGACCGTCCTTGCTTCCTTACTGCATCAATAAAAGTACAACTAAGTAATGCTCCCAACATTGTTCATACACTGACTTATCTAAATTAGAACTTCTAAAATACCTGAACAAAAGGAATGAGGAAGCCGGCTTCTTAGGCCTGTTGGGATCAGTGTTCTGTTTCTTCTTCTGGCGCTTCTCTTTGGTTTTCTGCACATTTGGGGTATGGCAATCAGTTAGCTGCAATTAACTCCAAAAACAAGAATAATCAAATCCAGTTGGTAATAACCCAATAACAACCTTGATTATGTTTTCCGTCTTCTCTTTCTTCTTAAGCAGTTGTAGTGCTTCGTGTTTTTGAAGTTTCATCAGCTCCTCCTCCTCTTTCTTAAGATTAATGGCTTCTTCACCCTTCTTCTGCTTGTAGACATCCATTTCCTGATTATATCTCTCCTTGTTCTTCTTTGCCATCTGTGATTTTTCGGAAGAAACAAAAAGAGATTAAACTAGAACAGAGCTCTGTCAAGTGAGAACCAAAAGATTACTTTCATTTGGCTATGAGGTGCACACCTCTTCATAAGGCGCTCTTTGTTTTTCTGACATGTTCTTCCATTCTTCACCAGTGATCTTTGCCACCTGCCAAGGAACAATCCCAATTAGCATACAAAATTATGAATTTCCATTTCGGTCTGAAGAGCTACGCAATTTCAAGAACTGAAAGAATATGATAAACATCTTCAATTACCTCCAAAACGCTCTTGTTCTCAGCTAGTAGAGCTGCCCTTCTCTCATTTGTGAAGAGGAAGAATGCTGTCATAGGATGTTTTGGTTTCAATGGATCCTTCTCCTTCCTTTAAAAAAAAGAACAAAAAAAAAAAAAACGAACAATGACGTAAAAAATCAATCAGGAATGCTAAGGTGAGACACGGTCACAAAGAGTTCCAGGGAAAGAAATTTACTTTGTCTTCTTCTTCTCCTTTTCTGCTTCCTGTTTGAACTGGAGATATTGTTCAAGCAGCTCCATAGCTGTCTTCTGCTTCTGCTCCTCCTCTAGAAGCTTCATTGCCTCACTTTCACGCCTCTCCTTGGCCATTACCTGCAAATAGGCTTCCTTCTCAGCCTGATACTTCTCCTCGTAGGGCTTCTTCTCTTCTGCAGTAACGTTCTTCCATTTTGCACCCAAAATGTTAGAGATCTCTTTGAATTCTGCATCTGGATTCTCTTTCTTTACCTAAAAATATGAAAGATAATCAGTTATATGAAAGATCATTAATAGACAACTGCATTTTTAATCAATTATGAAATCTTGATCTACCTCATTCCACTGATCCTTGCACCACAAAATGTAAGGTGTAGATGGCCTTTTCTTTTCGGGACATCCCTTCTTCTTCTTCTCCTTCTTTTCTTGTTCCTTCATCAAAGACTGAACAAGAGGGAAAGCCTGACGAAAAAATTATAAAAATTCTCAGTAAACCACTGAAAACATTTAATAATAACGTGGGGAGATTCCATCCTTTTTCTCAAACAATTTCTCAGCAACCAAACAGAAATAAACAGATTATCAGTTTCACTTGACTTGTTAATTTCCCTAATTTATCGCATTCTTAGTCAATACTAAGTACAGATAAATGATAAATAAAAACCTCGGAAAAGAAAACCAAGAAAACGTACCATGTTCGGCTTGAACTCCTTCATTTTCTGCAACTTCTTCAACTCTATCTGAAGCTTTCCCTGCTCTTTCTCCTTCACGTCAAGTTCCTCCTCCTTCATCTTCAACATCTCATCTTTCTCTTTCAACAGCTCCTCGGTCTTCTCCTTCTCTATCTTCATCTTCTCGAGCATTTCTTGCATTTCTTGCAAGTCTTTCTCAAACGAATCCTGATTTTTCGTCGTCTTCTTCGATTTCCCCTTCCCTGCTGCTTTTTTGGGCTCAGAGCGAGGCTGAGAGAGGCTCTCGTGGTTCTCCTTCAGCGGATCGTTTTCCGCTGGTGGGATCGGCATCGGAGATTGAGAGAGGGTTTGTGAGACGATATTGGCGTCGTTTGTTGAGGCGTTTTTCTGTTTCAAAGCTCTTCTGTTGCTTCTTGGTTTCTTTGTGGCTCCAGTCTCGGGCATTGCAGTAGCAGCGCTAGCCATGGCTTCAGAGCTTCACAGAGAGGGGGTTAAAAGATAATTTTAGCTGGCTTGTTCCTACAAGGAAGGATTTAATAGCCGCGGAGAACGCAACGGTCAAAATTTTCAAATTTCAAATTAATTCCTGAGATTTAAGAGGGGTTTGGGGTCCGGTAAAGGCTTTTCAAAAATGATGACCGTTGCTGACTTCCTGCATTTGCGTGAATTTTTCTTTTTTCTTTTTTCTTTTCTTACCATAGAAGAATTTTAAAGAACATATATATTAATTTCCACTAAGGTGTTAATGCTTCTGAAATTCAAATTCATCTGCCAAAAATTTTGTACTAAAAAAAAAAAAAATCAGAAACTGGTTTAAGGAAGACAGTAAAACACTGAATCAACGAAAAACTTGGAAAAGATTTTATTGCTAAAGTTCAACCTTCACTGGAATGTCTTTAACATCAACACAGTCGTTTCAGAGATAGCCAATTACACCAGGAATATTGGTAAATTACTATTTTGAGTATACTTGTCCAACAGTGAAGCTCCCAGAAGATGCTATATTCACTGGTAAACACACTGTCGATTTTAGAATCATAAAGAATAACGAATACGAATTACAATTAACTATCTACTTAGTTTTAAAATCGACAGGATAACAAGCACGAATTACAATCAATTATCCACTCACAATCTATTCCCTCATTTTGATTCCTCCAGCAAAGATAGGCTGGGATGTACATATGACAAAACGGGTGATGAAGATAACTCAGTAGGGTATTCAGAGGACAGGAATTCAACATCCGTCGGGGGATGTCAATACTGTTCTTGAGCTTAAAATCGTTGAAGTGAAGAAGGCAGATACTCCAATCATCCAAATTCCTGTTAATCTCCTTGTGCATTAACAATCATCTCCATTATCAAGTCATTCCAAGCATCTAATGGCCCAGGTAAGCACCAATGTAAGCAATCATTCTGAACTGTAGCATTTTTATCCTTCGCGAACGGCTGAAACTCTCGGTATGGACCTGGGTGCCCATCAGGCCTCAGTAATAAAAGATTAGTGAAGTCAAGAAGTTTGAGCTTCACCCCATTTTCAGCAGCTTTTGCTGCCGCCTTCCGAAACTCGGATAATTCAATATTCAGTAAAATCTTGTTCAAGTCCTTTAATTCAATCTCACCTTCTTTAACTGGCATTGTTCTCTGACAATTCCCCCCATTGTGCCATTCCCCATTCTCAAAGTGATCAGGTGTGGATGTCCTGAAGAAAATCAGCCCCTTATGTTTAGATGTCGCTATGAAGTCCATTACATGATGGAGGGTTTTATTATAAGCAAAATCAAACCCCAACTCAGTCAGGTTCCTTTTGGGACAGTAATGGCAGCCAACCACAGTATCATTCAAGTAGTAGATTGAAGATTTGAGAAACCATTTCCCAGTCGAAATTATAATGTAGTCCAAATTAAAGTATAGTTCTGTCCAATTCTTATCAAGCTTGTCGAGATGCAGCTCAACTTCAGATGTTGAAACACCATTATTGTCTTCAAAAATTGCTGCTTTTACAAGGAAAGGGGACCAGATAACTGACACAGTGAAGTTGTAAGAGGGGAATTGCCATCTTTTTGACTTGTATTCTTCATCATGGTAAACTTCAATAGCTGGTTCAACCTGAAGATGATAGGAGTTTAGCCTAGTAAGTGTTCTTAATAGCAAAATGAAAAATAAATATCAGCACATGTTTATTGAGGTTGACCGATATTATTAATCACCAGAAGATAGTACTAGACTTTATCAACGACAATTGATAATCAAGTTGCACCAATCACTAGGTTAATATTATTAATCACCAGAAGATAGTACTAGACTTTATCAACAACAATTGATAATCAAGTTGAACCAATCACTAGGGAAGAGAACTAGGCTTTCAGCTTTTGAACTACTAAATTGTAATGATAGACAAATTATAGGTCATAAAATTACTTAGCCCTATATTGTTTTAGAAGTTAGCATGAATAACAATCCTAGTGCACATATGGCTTTATTGTGTGACCAAGTGTGACCAACCACCCTCTTCTAATGCATCTTATCATAGTTAAAAAATTTTGTATATATCTCTGATTCTCTATTACTAAAAAGATACAAAACACAAGATATAATTAGCCCACTGAAAAATCTTCTCAAGATGAACATTCTTTTGCTTGAACTATGGCAACTATAACATCAAACATGACATAAATCATATTGAATCATAGACCTTTCCTTCTAACAAAACAATATATCATGTTCATTATGACTTGAAAGATAAGGCAGTGAACCATTATATTTACTCCTGCTTTATTACATAGTTGGACAAAACTTGAACTAACAGAAGTTGCATAATAAGATATGATGGAGAAATATATAAACTAACATATGATGACACAATTCAGCTAACAAGGGCACATTCTCAAACACTAAGTAGATAGCACCATAAGAATTACAGATTGCTACCTATTCTGCACTCCTCTTTATAATCATTAAATGGATCAACTGGAACAAGTAATGGTCAATTATGCATCATCAAAGAAAATAGGGTGGTTAGAAAGATTTTGAAAGAGCAAAGTCTCCTAAAGACCAATGATGATGCCTAAAGGCTTCTCCAGAAGCTCTTTACCATCTAAGGGTAACATCTCACAACTCAATTAAAATAATAAAATAAAAGCTTTTATGAGATCACATTAATTGAAACTAATGAAAATAGATCATTTGCATCACAATTTTATAAATCTGCTCCATGTTATAAAATGTTTAATGGGCATCAAAAGTTTTATTGACCCCTTTTGAGATGATCGAAAATTTCATTATAACGAGCTAAACAAGGCAAGGAAATAGGATGAAACACCCTTCTTTTTCAAACATCCAAAGCCAATTCAACAACAATCTTATTCCTTCCACATACCGTTGATAGAATGCACAGCAACGACTGCACATGGTTACGAGATATTGAATCACCAATCAAAGCCAATGTTTTACTCCTCATCATGTTGAGAAATCTCTCTGCATCAAACTGAGGCATCTCGCAATTTCTTGGCTTCCACCTCCAATATAAATATCCAGAATCAGGCCGCCCATTTCTCATGCAATTTTGGTGACCCTCAATCAGGGGGCAGCTAGCATTGGTGTACATTGGGCCCGATAGGTTGGGAATCCAGTCTCCAGTAAAAATATCACACTTCTCTTCTCCAAAATCTGGTTCAAGCTACAATTAGTTCCATCAAACAGAAACTAACAATACACTTACACGTATCAAAAAAATAGAAAAATGTACAATGAAAAACTTAGTACCAAGCAACTGGGCCACTAAATATATCAATAAAAATGCAGTACATAAGAATTAGCACACAGCAAATCCCATCAAATTTCCAGTATTTCAATCACAAAATCATTCGTGCAGATGTCAGAAAAGTTAATGTTACTACCAGCTGAGTCACTGTTCTTAAGCATTGCAATACTAAATCCAAAAAAAAAAAAAAAAAAAAACNCAAAAAAAAAAAAAAAAAAACAACAAACCCTATTTCAAGCACCAGTATGATTAATACGGTACCTTTCTGAGGCATCTCATTCTGATCATCAGGTGCTGCATCATCAACTGAAAACAAAGCTCATTCATAGTTACAATACGCGCAATAGTAAAATTAAAAAATAAAAATAAAACAAACAAGCCAAATTGAGTTACCTTTTTGAGGCATGTCATTCTGATCATCCGGTCCTGCATCATCAGCTGAAAAGAAATATCATTTATTGTTACAATGCATGCAATAGCAAAATGAAATAAAAACAAAAACAAAAATTCAATTCAAAGAAGCCAAATTGAGTAACCTTTTCGAGGCATCTCATTCTGATCATCAGTTCCTGCATCATCAGCTGAAAAGACGTCTCCTTCATTGTGACAATACACGCAATAGTAAATTGAAAACAAAAACGAAAACCCAATTCAAAGAAGCAAAATCGAGTTACCTTTTTGAGGCGCCGGAGGCTGATCTTCATACTCTGAAACGTCAACAGTGAAAGCATCAGGTGGTTTTGCATTTAAATTGACTTCAACCTCCGCCACCTCAGTCTTATCAACAGAAGCTGAATTGGTGGTCTCCAAATCAGGAGGTGAAAACACTCCAGAGTTGAAAAACAACAGCCTAAAAGCAAGACCCATCAAGAGAATGGCAATCGCTAGCTTTACCAGGAGGTTGTTGTGCTTGTTAAGAGACCAGCAAGACTTCCAGTTCATCTTCATTTTCCAGTTATCGACACACACTCTCGTTCTTCTCTATATCAATCTATCACAGTAAAAGCAAGAATTTTTAAGACAAAAGTGGCTTCAGGCTTTGCTTGATTATTCACTAAGTCTGGATCTTTTTCCTGGGAATGTAGAAAATAGTAAAAAAAGTGACCGACATTGAAGCCTGTCAATGAATGTCAGTATCTGCTTCTTACAAGAAGGGGAGTTTTGAAGTGGTTTTTGTAGGCTGTGGCTTGGGTTACGCTTTACCTTTTTTCCATTTTTTTTTTATTTTTATATAATTTTATAATTTTTTAAAATATATATGGTAATCACGTATTATCTCGAATACTGTACAGTATAATTCATTATAATAATAAAATAACACTAATTTTTTATTTTAAATAAAATATTATAAAAATATCACATAATGCTAATATTAAGAATACTTAAATATGTATAAATACTATTTAATTGTTTCTTGTAGCTACTAAAGCCGGTGAAGGTTAGGTGCTTGTTTAAGTTGTTAATCATAGGGTAGGCAGGTATCAAGTGATTATTGATTTTTGTCCCGGAAACCAATTTTTTATACTTACTTTTATGAATAATGCTTCTTTTTTATACCAAAAAGTGTTGATTTTTCATAATTATTTAAGATAATAAAGTAATTATCAATAAAATGGTATGACAAAATAACAATATAAATATATATGATAAATCATTTTATAATCCCAAAATTTCACTCAGACTGAACTAAACAGTAGACGCGACTTGATGCCGGATTGAAGCCATCGATTGGATGAGGCCCAATGCCTCTGATTTTTGAAGATTTTCCTGACCGTGCCGGGCATATGTATGCTTTGGGTCTTTGAAGGATATCCCCTTTTACATTATGGTGAGACGAGACGAAAGCCAACACATTTTATTTTTTATAAAATCTTCAAAAATCTTATAATGTAAATCTCATCATTACGGGTTCGGTTATGATCGATTATTTTTTATAAAATAAAATTTTATTGAGGATACGTAAGGATCACTAACGCCTTCTGTCTCGTGAAGACTTTTGTCATGAGTGGAGAGCTTTTCCGTCTGTCAACTTCCAATTTGGTGCGTAGAAGAAAATTTTGAGGCACTTTTGGTGCTTCTCAGTTTTGGTTCACTGTAATGCATATGGATCCAAAAGATCGAAATTTTTTTGGTAGAATTACAAAAATGACTACTTTTCCGAAACAGAGTTTGATTCATTCTTTGACGTGGTCTCGTTTGCAACCAAAACGCAGATCTTAATTTGCGCCAGGATTATTAATTTTAGTGTCAACTCCAACAAGGTTGGCTGATAGTGACATGAAATAGTGTGAGTTGGAAAGGGTAGATCAAGCTAATAGTAAGCTTTCACATTTGAGAACGATAGCACAACACAGTTGATATTAAAACTTAAAAATGGAGAATGGACGCCTCTCTACTGCCTACAAAACATCAATCATTCTGAAAGTATCAATATGGTGACTAGTTTTCTTTTTATCTGGTTGTGTTCTTTTCATGATGGAGGATGAGCCGCTTTCATGGATGTTAAGTATCTGCTTTCCAACCACACATTACCTTCTCAACAAATTTGCTGTTTCTCTCATCATTCTCACTTTGTTGAAAGTTTTCGAGTCAGTGTGCAAT
>JANKKB010029591.1:0-26354 GCA_026225775.1 Bursera palmeri | reverse complement strand
TAAAACAAGGTATTTACTTACTTATTTTATTAAAATTATTTAAATTTATAAATATTATTTAGTTAATAAAATATATTTAGTAATTAAAATATATTTTATTTATTAAATAATTATAGATTAAGCAAGTAAATTTTAATAAGTAAATTAATAAAAACTAAATAATTTTAGTAAGTAAAATTATTTTGTAAGTATTTAGTAAATTTTTAAAATTTATAAAAGTTCTTTGGTGTATAAAATATACTTTATTATTTTTTATGAATTTTTATTAATTTTTAAATATTTTATAATATCTAAGATGTCTATAATAGTAATTAGTTTCAAAGGATTATAAAAAATAGATTCTTTATATCATTTTATAATCAAGAGATAAGTTTGTTATTTTGGATATATCAGAGGGATGTTTACGATATTATGAGTTTTACTGTAGTACTGTTAAAAATAACTAACAATACTACAGTATTAAGGGGGTCATCATTATTTTATATTTAGTGAGATGGTCGGTGTTAGTTTAATATTTAATGGAATACTAGATTTAACTAAAAAGTTTATTGGGGGTTGAGTGTAAATACCCCTTTATTCATTCATTCGGTTCACAACGCATGTACTTGCAAATAATATATAAGATAAAAGTATAATCAATAATGATATCAGCCTTTGACATTCAATATCGTGACCTTCTAGATGCTAGATTTGAGTACATTCTAGATTAAAATTGGCTAAATCACTTATCATAAATTAGGGTACAGCTTTGAATACGGATCTCTCTATTATATATTATCTATATTCATATATTATTTGATAATTTCAATATTTTAAAAAATAACCTTGTCGACATAAAATAAGAAAAAAATAGTAGTATTAGATTTGATGATTTATAGAAGAGAATTTTAATAAGTGGATGATGGTAAAGTTATCTAATTATCGTAAATTATAGATGGCAATCCAATAATTATAAGAGAATTTATATTATTGAAAGTTAAATACTTGACTTATAATATTACGCACTGCCAAAATGTGTAATTAAGATTTATATTTAGTTCTAATAACTAAGTGTTAAAAAAAAAAAAAGGGAGGCAGAAAACGGTGGAGTGTATTGAAATCGGTGATTAATGATTTTTCTAATTGAAATAACAGATAAGCCGTCTTAGCTCAGCCGGTAGAGCGCGTGGCTTTTAACCACGTGGTCGTGGGTTCGATTCCCACAGACGGCGAGCTCTCTTACACGTGTCTGGGGCACTTAATTTTTATTGGTTAAGTTTCTTATAATGCTTTATTGGCTAAATGGATAGCGTGGTAATCCAGTGCTTCGCGTTAGTACCAGCAGTCCATGCTTCCCACCGTCGCATCCTCCATTTTCTACCCTCCAAAATCTCTGCAACATCTCCTTCTTTCTCATCAACAACAAGGAGAGTAGTTTTTTCGGTGTCTATTATTGCCACCACTTTGAATACTTCAACTTTTTCATTTTCTTCTTCGGATTCTGTAGCCGCAGCCGCCGAGTTGGTGGAGCTTCCTGGTTCAGGCGGCGTTAAGGCGTTGGACCTACGCATTGGTTCAGGCTCAGTTCCCGTTGATGGCGACCAGGTTATGATCTTTTGTAAAAGCTTTTTCTTGTATGTTAGTTGAATGTGATATGGATAACATTATTATTATTACTTACTTAAAAAAAAAAAATTGAAAAAATATGATTGAAAAGGTTGCAATACATTACTATGGGAGGTTGGCAGCTAAACAAGGATGGCGATTCGATTCAACTTATGATCACAAAGATCAAAGTGGTGAAGCTGTTCCTTTTCTCTTCACCCTAGGCTCTGGGAAAGTAAGTTCTCACAACATTCATACTTACCCATTTGACAACATACTTACCCGTTTGACAACATTCTTGGATGAATTATGCATGTGCCTGCTCCGCTTTTATATGGAGGCGTTGGAGCTGGTTTCTAAACGCACATGAATTAGACACCGTTTAATTTCAGAATCTTAGCAAACATGTTTCTTGTCCTGATGAAAACTGTCTTCACTTGTTTTATTCTCATTGGACGTGATATTCATTGCTTGCACATTCACATTGTATTCAATACCTATCTCTGCTTAAATGTTAGCAGAATTAGCTTGTCCAATTAACATATATGTTGATGGTTGAACTTTGGATGTAACTTGTTTTACCTTCATTAGGTATACATTGATATTAAGAAAATTAAATTGTAAATCTTATGGTAATAATATGTCAATCAAAACTTTGAGTAGGTGATCACGGGGATTGAAACAGCTGTAAGATCAATGAAGGTTGGTGGTATTCGTCGAGTCGTCATTCCCCCATCACAAGGATATCAAAACACATCACAGGAACCAATACCACCTAATGTATTTGTTCTCTCCTTGACTTTCTATTTTATCTTACCTCTTTTATGTTTTTTTTTTTTTGGTATTTCTACTTTTTGTGCACTTGCCATTAAATTATGTGGTTTTTGTGTTTATACTTTCAAATTAGTCTATCCATAATTCAAGTAGTCTTTGGTGGCATTACTATCTAAGGTTGATTCTTTTAGGTATTGTTTTCATAAAAGAATTTGGTCAACCAGATAGTGATTACATGGAGGGATGATATGGAACATCATTCAATGAGTTCTACCAAACACAAAGAAAATAGAAAATGAAGGGATTGTTGATGGTGGTGTTGCCATCAAAATCAAGATTGCTAGTGGTTTAATAAAGGAGATTTTTTTGTTAGAAGTGTTCATTCCTGACTAGATATCATGATGTTGATCTTAAGCTTGATCTATTAAAAAGTATTTTACCCTTGTCCAACTTTAATAATTGAGTGCTTTTATATTTTGAACAGAACTTATCTCTTAACACTTGTTGATTTTGATTGAAAGTATTATTTCTCAATTAATTAGGTCATCCACCCTTCAATATGAAGGTCTTACTTGTGGGTTTTGACTTTCTTTCTAATGCTTGACCATGTGGACTTGGCCTTTCACCTTTATACATGGCCTTTTTGTATGCTCTTCGAGTTTGTGCATTGCTCTGTTTGCTTAGAGTATAAACTTATATAATTTAACTTTTTCTCATAGTGTTTGATCATGTGGGCTCCTCTATTTTTCTTTTTCTTAAGAGCATAACGAACAACCTTTGTGCATGATCCTTCTTCACATTGCCCTGTCAGCCTATTACATTAACTTATACATTCTGACTTTTCCTTATAGTGGTTGATCATGTAGGCTCCTCTATTTTACTCTTTTTTTAGAGCATAATGAATCACCTTTGTACATGGCCTTGATGCGTTGTTTATCCATGCATTTTTTTTTTTTTTTAATAAAAGAAATATAATACAATAGTTGCTCCCAAGTCCCTTTGACTAAATTGTCTTGTCTATCTTAG
Organism: Bursera palmeri; assembly: GCA_026225775.1. NCBI lineage: Eukaryota > Viridiplantae > Streptophyta > Magnoliopsida > Sapindales > Burseraceae > Bursera > Bursera palmeri. The sequence goes on along the minus strand of JANKKB010029591.1, from coordinate 22,970 downwards.
GGGATTCAATTATTATAAAAATGTTAAGTAGAAAGATGCTAGTAGTTCGAAGATAAGGTCAACTAAGAAATATGGTTGATAGGTTTGGGGTCAAAAGAAATTGTAGACATATTTGATGGTTTTGAGGATGAATGGTAGGTAAGAGACATGTTTTTGTTGGGAGGTAAATAACAATTGCATGATAACCACAATTCTTGTGCTAGATCTTTATCATTAATTTTGCTTTGATCTTATGGTTGGGGTCAATCAATTCATCCTATAAATGAATCATTTACTTTCCTATATTTGCTAAGGTAAAACTGAGAGAACAATGCCCCAAGAATTATCTTTCTTCTTTTTTGTTCTTGAAAAATTATTTTATTGGTTGGTGTGCATTCCTCTTTCGCTCTTTAAGTTAGTCCTTTTTTTTATTTCCTTTTGTGTACTAGCTTAGATGAGGATTGTAGCTCATTTTTAGATCTAAATATGATAATAAGAATGACTAATATAGAATGACGAGGCCATCCCTCAACCTTCTATGCCAACGCAAGTAGTTTTTAGTCAACTCTTTTTTAACCATTTATACTCTGCTCAAAATATTAATCAGTCATCGTATTTTGGATTTGCCTGGATTAACTTGGTCATCCATATCATCCAAATGGAAGTTAGTAAACCATCAATGAGCAGGAAAATAAAATGACCATTCTATCTTTTGAAACTCATAGCATTTCTTGTAGAATTCCTAGTTTTATGCCTCTTAACATGTAGAGGAAAGGGAGCTAGGTAGTTACCAGATGGAGAAGAACTACCTTACTCTATTTCCTTTGCATTTCTAAGAGGAATGGAACTAGGAATTCCATAATAAATCTTAAAAGTTTCAATGGACAGAATGATTATTTTATTTCCCCCCTCATCGATGGTTCATTCACTCCTATTTGTATAATAAGGATGACCAAAGTTAACTTTGATCAACCCAAAAGATACAACTTAATAATATTTTTAGTAGGGTTAGAAATGAGTTAACTGAAAACTATTTGTGTAGGCATTTAAAACTGAGGGACAACCTCTTCACTATACTGGTCATCCTTATAATCATATTTAAATCTAAAACGTGAGTTGCAAACCTCTAACAAAGACATTGATTAAAATGAGCTAGTACACAAAAGAAAAGAAAAAAATGACTCATCTAGAGAGGAAACGAGGAATGCGTGCCAACCAAACAAAGAATTTTTCAAGAGTATACATGAATTTTATTTTGATCTTATTCTTTCCTTTCCCCCATTTGCCCAAAGTAACAATGCAATTACCATTTACCTTCCAAGGACAAACATTTTCCTTATTTGGCATTCATCTTTAATACCATTAAACATATTTTTTACTTGTCATTCATCCTAAAACTATTAAACATGTTTCTTATTTGACCTTACTCTCCAACTACGAACATCTTTCTATTTAACATTTTTATAAAGATTGAATCTATTAGGACAAACAAATAATTCAATTTAGAGGGGATTTAGGAGTACCCGTTACATTATATATTTTTTTAGAAAAAAGTGTATGGGTTAATAAGTGCATGAATTCAAATGCCATGAAAAATGCACATGCACAAAGGTAGTGCACAAAGGTGATTCATTATGGTTTAAGAAAAAGCAAAATAAAGGGACTCACATGGTTAAGCACTATTAGAAAAACTCAAATTCTATAAGTTAATGCACTATGTTGATAGGGCAGTGCCTAGAACAATGCACAGACTTAGAGGCCTCGGAGGAAGGCCATGTATAAAGATGATTATTGTTCTTCTAAGAATAAGTAATATAGGAAGGCCCGAATAGTCGAACACCGTAAGAAAAAATCAAAGTCTATAAATTAATACACTAGATTGATAGGGTAGTTTTGTGGACTCAAAAGTTATGCACAAAGATGATTCATTGTACTTTAAAAAAATTGTAAAATAGAGGGGCCCTATAAAGTCAAATACCATAAGAAAAAGTCAAAGTCTATAAGTTAATATACTAGGCTGACAGGGTAGTGCACAAACTTAAAGGTTACACAAAAAGGCAGTTTAAGAAAGGTCATGTCCATATGGTCAAGCACGATGAAAAAAAGCCAAAACCTATGGGGAAGTTTGACTTTCAGTAAAAATCAATTCGTGTTCTCGGATAAGTTTTATTTAAAGTAGAAATTCAATATTAAAGATGAATAAGAGTAAAATACTTTTTATCAGATTAAGATAAGGATATATAACTCTTATCATGGTAAATGCATAGAGATAATTACGTTATTCTCCTACTTTCATTAGGAAACTGATTTATCTGATGAAGAGAACAACACTATAACATCCAACTATAAATAAGGTAGAGTTTTGATAGTCGGTACAAGTGCTTCTAGCCAAAAAATTTCCTTTACCAAACCACTAGCAATTTGACTTGAACGTCGGAGTAGTTTCGTTGATAAAACCCTGTATATTTTATCTTTGTTTTTAGCAAGGATCGTTCATTGAAGGATCATTCATTTAAATATGATAACAAGATTAATACTTTGCATGGAAATGCATGCTATAAATTCTTTGGGTTGAACATGGCTTTGTAATTTGATAGAAACGAACAATAATTATTGCTTCTGTGACATTTCCTTGAAAGCATGGAGAGATGTTTGCATTATTTTTTGAACAGGGAGATGATGTATTTGGGTGTCATAACTATAAATAACTGGTCAGCAGAAGGTAACCTCATAAGCCAGAAAGAAAGTTATAAGCAGAACACTAGCAAAGAAGCCTTCTCAGATAGGCTTTGTCGAGTAAAAGGGTGTATTTCTAATTTTTTAGATTATATTTTACTAGCATCTACATGCCTTAATTAATTGGTATATTAATTTTGTGGAGTGACTTGGCGTTTATGTTTGGTCTGTTATCATTTGAAGCCCTTGGTTAGTACTCAAAGTTAATATAAATTTATGGCCAAAAGCGGGAGTCCTTTGGCATTACATTGATTGCACCCTATATAAAGCTTTTTAGCCTTTCACTTCAAAAATATTAATTTTAACTGATTTATTGGAAATCTGTTATTATTTCAAAACTTTCTTAAGCCAAGTCAGTATAAAGTATAAGAAGGTTTGCATTAAATTAGGCATTGTCATTGATAAAAACCAGTTTACCATTTGAAATTTTATGGATTCCATGGCTTAGAATTTGTTTTGGGTACCATGTTACTGTTTGTTTTCTGTTGTCCATAGTTCTTTGACCGGCAGAGGCTGTTTACTACCATTTTCAATCCAACCCGTCTTGCCAATGGAGAGGGGTCAACGTTGGGAACTTTGATTTTTGACATTGAGCTGGTCAGCCTGAGGCATTAATGAACTCAACTTCCATAATTCTGAAGAGTTGCTTCTAATGCTTGACGCAAAGTAAGCAATCAGCATCAGATAACCTCATGTTTGAGAAACAAGATTATGGTATCTTCCATTTATGATATTTATGCTTTTGTTGTCAAATTATGATTCCAGTCCAATGTGGAGATGATAGGTTGTAAGTGTTCTCCTGCTTTTCCTTTTATCAGCATACTAGCTGCGACCGAGTGATCTCTAGCAAATGAATTACGTAGTACTCAATTATTTTGTTTGCATCGAAAATGTAATTGCCAGGTCTTTATGGAATATAAAAGATACAATTCTCACCACTGGCTGAGGTTGCTGGGCACATTAGATCTTATCATCTTGTGATTCTTGTTATTTCTATGGTAGAAGTATTGTGGCTTTTGTTTTACATAGCATGGAAACTATGCATCACGCTTTGTCAAATGCTTGTTTGTATAATTAAAGGTTCAATAATTTTGTGTCAAGTGAAATTCACTTGTGGAAGTGGATGCGCGTTGGTCTATAGAATTTTTTATCATTAATGTTTTATGGGTGTTGTATATAGATGTTATTAAAGTCTAGATATTGTTGATGAGTTGTTCTTTTCAATCTAGTTCAAATTTTTCAATCATTTTTCTTTTTTCTATCAAATGTTCTACGGTCATGTTATTGATATGATTGGTACATAATACTTGTAAAATATGATAAAAAGAAACGTGTAATATGAACACTATAGATGTCAATTAATAACGAAATATAAACTAACATAAAAAATACTGTTACAAGTCTTGTATTTTACAAATACCATTTGTTGATACCATTAAAAACTATCCTGATTAATAATTACAAAGAAGTAGTGTAAAATGATCTAAGGAGATTCGGTAGCATTATTAAGTTAATTTTAGTCATTATGTTTTGAATGAAATGAATGAGTAAATTACTGGTACCCTGAAAGCAACTAATCTTGGAGGGTTCATGTGACTGTGAGGAGCACCGTGACGGGAGAGTTCATGTGAATGTGTAACGATCAGCGTAACGTGCGAGGCAAAGTAAAGCTTCGGGTTGCGTTGCGTGTTAAATTGTTTTAAGTTTTTATTAGGGATAATATCTTTTAGCCCCCAAAAAAATAAAAAATAAAAAATATACCACGAACACGACACCCACCATTAGCAGGAACTACCAACAAACAACTCAAACAAAAATTAAAAAAAAAAAAAAACCCTTTTTGGAGCAGCTGGATTTTTCTTTGCAGCAATCGGTGGACGACTCTTGTTGTTTTGAATTGGCAAAGGTGGTGCTAGGGGAGGAGGAACCAAAGTCCTCTCATTCTCAGATGCGGGAAGATGAAGATTTTCACTTCTTGGACTTCAAAGTGGCAGCGATGGTTGCGATAGTAATTGCGGTGATTCCGTTCGAGGGAATGGAGAATTGGGTGATAGAAGGAGAAGAAACCATGGATGAAGCTGAAGCTTGACAGCCATGAAGCAACGTCAGAATTGCAAAGAGAATCGAAACTGAAAATTTTATTTGTTTGTTTATTTCTCTCTGTTTTGGGTTGTCTTTCTCTTTAATTGATATATTTTTGGAGAAGAATACGGAGAAAAGGAAGAGAAGGGTAAAAATGATATTTTATCAATTAAAATAAATAAAATTTGATAGGGAATTTGTTAAATGGCTCATTTGGAGGGGAGTCTTTGAAAAATAATCCAGCTCTCATGCTTCTCTCATTCACCTAGTCATTCAACAGTGATATCACCCTTATACCCCCCTTTACTCTCACATTAGTTTTTTTTTTTAAATCAAATTAAAGAAACAATAAATCCTCAGGAATTCTCTCTCTCAGTTCACGAACTCTCTCTCTCACCGTATGAAATCTCTCTAATTCACGAAATCTCTCTCACGTCATGAAACCTGTCTATCTCACATCTCACGAACGGACTCACAAATCATTCAAACTAGGCATCCAACGTTCAGAACCACGTGGGTGAACTTCCAGTTTTGAGATTTGTTTTTTGAAAAAAATTACACCTTATACTCGTTTTGTTGTGTATATGTTGCTTTGTTTGCGTCGTTTTGGTGATAGAATGCTCTATAATGTGTTTTCGTGGTGAAAAGTACTATTTTTTCTTGTCTGTGCTTCATCGGAATGGCTTAATAGGACTGTCATTTTGTTAGAGAAGACGCAACGAAATGACAATTTGTTCGTCATTAATAGTAATTTTATGTCGATTCATGGACCGTCATTTATGTCGAATCATGGACAGTAATTTATTTCGGTCCAACAAATGACGGTTCCGTCTATGTCGGATCATAGAACTATCATTTTTTGGACCAACATAAATTACGGTCCATCTTTTGACATAAATGACGGTCCAATAGAAGTTAAAGTGACGATTCATGTAGAATAAAGGTCTAAAATACAGTAGGCATGTATAACGGTACAAATGTAGGCAATATGACGGTCCATTTATCAGAACCAGTGAAATGAAGGTCCATTTGTCAGAACGTATAAAATAACGGTCCAAAATGCTTTATTTTGATTTCAATTTCTTTTTGTTTGTCTTAGTATCAACGGTTTTTGCAAAATCTCTAATGAAATGCTTTCCTTTCTTCGTGTGTTTTTTTCTTATAGGTGCAACAAAGAGAGATGGAAGAAATATGTGTCATAGTGCATTACCGTAGTCGTTGGGAGACGGATCCAAGTGATAAACTTGATTATATTGGTGGCGCGTAAAGGAAATGACAATTGCGAGAGAGATTCGATATACTCAGTTGGTAGAACTTTTGTATGTGAAACTAGGAATTGAACACATCAAATATATTTTGAAATTGATAGCTATATTTTCTTATGATACCTCTATATTTTCTTCACTAGTGACCTTTGAAAATGATAAAGATATTAAGTTCTTTATTTAATATAGTAGAGGTGGGGACAAACTTACTCCCTTGATGGTGGTTGTCGAGGAAAAAGAGAAGACAAGTTGTCCTTCCATGCGTTTAGAAGGTAAAAAAGTATCTTGGGGGAAAATATAACAGACAAAAATCTACGTTCAAGTGGTGCAAGTAATCAACTATCTCAACCAATGACGTCAACCGCATCTTCTCTTGCAACACCATCATCTCTATTTTTATGTTCGGTGAAGTTACATCGAGAAGTGTGACTGAGATAATAAAAGAAAAACATGATATTATTACATACAATTATCTTGGTAAACAGATAGTATCTCGACGAGATTAATGAATTACTAACATCAGACAATGATAATGATCTCGAAGATGATAAAATTCGTTCACATGATGATGATAGTGGTATGAATGAGGATATTGGTGGAGATCATGATTATAATTATCATAATGTTAATGTCGATGTTGATAGTGGTTATTGTGGAGATGATGTGACATGGACGATGATTTATCAGGGAATAATATTAGTGCAGAAGATGATATCGATGATGATTTATCGGGAATGATATTGGTGGTAATGATGTCAACACAGTTCTTTCGACCGGGAGTACATCGGAGGAATGCTTTGATATTGCCTCTCAATATATGCCCCCTGTCGCTAACGATGCTTGTGGTGAAGATGCGTCTTCTTTTGCGGATGTTGCTTTGGATATAGTTGTTGGAGGGATGTTTAACACCAAATTAGAGTTTTGTACAAAACTTTCTATAAAAACAAATAAGAAATATGAGTTTATATCTAGGTCCATGAAATATCATTTTGAGGCGGTATGTCGTGACAAAAGTTGTAGGTGGAGGATAAGAGCTACAAAAGTCAGCAATGATCATCTATTCTTTCAAGTTAAAAGATATGATAAGTGGCACACGTGTGAGAGGATACAGTTGGTTCTAGATCACAAGCAAGCAACAACCCATTATATTGGGCGCACCATAAATATAAATTTCAGGATTGTTTAAGAGTTTATCGGCCAAGAGATATCATGTTTGATGTTCAAAAAGACATGCACATTGAAATTTTGTACAACAAGGCCTAGAGGGCCAAGGAATCAACCCTGAAACAACTACTTAGGGATCCTACAGAGTCTTATAATACGCTCCCTAAATATTGTCATATGTTGGAAAAAAATAACTTTGTGATCGTTTCAAAAATAGAGACAGATTCAAATAATCATTTCAAATATCTTTTTATCATGTTAAGTGCATCAAAGATTAGGTTTCTATCAGCCATGAGACAAGTCATTGCCGTTGATGCTACGTTCTTGAATGAAAAATTCAAAGGCACACTCTTTACGGTATCCTGCAAGGATGCGAACGAACAAATTTTTTCACCGACAATAGGAATTGGTGATTCAGAGAATGATGCATCGTGAGAATGGTCTTTTCAGTAGCTTCACGGATAAATTGGCCATGTCGAAGATGTTGTTATTGTATCCGATCGTCATAAGAGCATTTTAAAAGTGGTATCAGGTGTTTTTCCTAATGCACTTCATTGTTTATGCACTCAACATATCAGTTAAAATCTGAAGGCGAAGTTTCAAGTTTGATGATAAACTCATACAAGAGTTTAGGTGTGCTGCTTATGTGTATTGTGAATCCGAATTCAAATGGACACGTACACATTTTCCTTGTAGACGTTACAATATAATGACATCTAACATTACAGAGTCCCTGAACAGTAAACTAAGACTCGTCTGCCTGTTATCGGTATCACTACTTGTTGAGTTCTACTGAAAAACCCTACAAATATGGTTCGCATAAAGACAAGAATTAGTGATAACACGAACACACGTCTTGTCAATATGGGCAAATGAAGAGTTGAAGTACTACAATTCAGAGCTATGTGAGTATCCACTATTAATGTGAATTGCTATGAGATATATGATAGTGGTATTGGTGCAATTGTCGACATGAATGGATGAACCTGCACATGTAAAATATTCGATATTGATCAACTATCATGTGCACATTCAATAACAGTTTATCGACATCGACGGATGAACAATTTTTATCAATATTGTAGCTTGTTGTACAGTACAGAATGATGGCTACATTCGTATGTTATGCCTGTTATACCAATTGATCATCATACAAAATGGGTTATTCCAGACGAGGTCAGATCACGTCTTGTCCTCCCACCCATACAAAGAACAACCTCTGGTCAATATAGGACAAGGTGCATACCTTCCATGGGCGAGACAATAGTCGAATTACGTAAGAAGTATTCAAGATGTAAAAAAGTCGGATATAACCGCATGACATGCCAAACCCCGGTGCCAGTGGACGTATATAGAAGACGTGTTGACGAATGAATGGAAGTTTCAGATTGTTTTGTACATATAACATTCGAATTATTTGTATTTTGTATCGCATAAATATTTTTTCTCATTACTTAGCAGCATTTTGATTTAATCATTTTGTCAGAGTATTGATATTTATTACTTCATATTATCTTTCACTTATCTGATGTTGTCTGCTTGTTGGTATGAAGAGACATGCTCATGAACTCATCAATGCTGCAACGGCTTCATGAAATAGGTAGTTAAGGAGTTGTCCCTATTATACGTTTAACCCATGCCTCTGACATGCCATCAATGACCTTGTATGTTCTTTTCAGCTATGCCATCAAGAAGAAAGATGGGGTTGAGAGAGTTGTCAAGGCCAATCGTTAAGATTTATTAGAGAATAATTTTGTTGATTTTATTTGATCATCAATAACATTGATCTCAAAAGTTGTAAAAGCTTAGTGAAATTTTGTACGTAATTGTGGACTCCATTGAAAACCTCAATTCAATACAAATAGCATTGAACTTTATATGGCCTTATATTGTTTATACATAAAAGTTTAGTTAAATTTTGTACGTAATTGTATGACAAGAAATTGAAAACCTCAATCCAATCCAAATAACATTGACCTCTAAAGTTGTAAAAGCTTGGTTAAATTTTGTACGTAATTGTGGACTCCATTGAAAACCTCAATCTAATACAAATACCTTTGAATTAYATGGCCTTATTTGTGATGTTTTCTATAGGTTCCGAGCACCTGGCATTTTAGGTGCACAATACTGCCTCAAGAGGACAAGATTCCAACCATTGTTTCACGATTGACGGACTTCCATAAAAGTTTCATGGAGGAGTTCCGTGATTAAGGGATTTTGCTATAACTGGGTTGGGAACAATAAGAATAATGAGGTGTAGCCATTCATTTTGATGCATCAACATTTATAGTGTGAATGGATAGTGCTTATGTCTTGATCGTTTCAATTGGAAAGGTTGGAATTATTGTTGTACACTGTTAATTTTGTTGCGCTCGCTTGGGTAATGATAAAGTTTCACATCCTGTAGTTTTCTTGATGAAAACATCCATGACTAACTTGAATGAAATTGCAATACCAAAGTTGAAGATTCTTCCTAATACATCTTATTGGTAATTGAAATGATGATGTCAACTGGTGAATTTAGTTAAACAAAAAGCATCCAATGACTTTTGTAAGCAATGTAGAATATTGATAATAAAAAATTAACAATTTGATTAGGCGCAGCTGTTTCGTACAACTGATAAGTATGATAATGTTTAATGGAGATTAAACCAACCATAAACAGATGTAATTGATTTCTAAACTAACTTCAAAGTGCCATGGATTGCAATGAGCTGAAACACAACTGAAGCCAGGGTATGATAATGTTTTCTCCTGCTCATAAGCGACTAATGACAGCCTCCACCTCAGAAGGGGTATAGAGATGGTAAGTTGGAGCCATCTTAGCAATATCAACATTATTTGGAGTAACCTAAATCAGCAACATTAGACAATATGAGAAATCACATTATCAAACAAACTATTGGGGGCAAAAAAATTAAAATAATTGTAGTATGCCATGACAAATCCTTTACCTTTTATTCTATAACTTGCTTCAAAATGGATAAAGTAATAGTCTCTGCTTCTGGAAGAGTTAAGTCCTATAAAAAGTGGATCAATTGAAATTCAGCATATATTTACAATGAATTACAGTTAAAAGGCCATGGAATTCTTGATTTTGGCATAGAAGGATAGCTTTAGTATCATATACTACTAAACAAGATACATATGATGACTGCCAACCAATTTAATATTTCAGACTCCTAAAATTATGAAGCTACAAAATCATTCATCTTTCCATGGGTAAATGCATTATTCATGAAACATGGATTGACATCACACATCCCGGAGAGAGGGAGAGAATGAGTTAGAGAAAGAGACCTTGTTAAATTGCTCCTGCAGAGAACTGTCAACTCCTTCTCAACATGAACCAATAGCTTTTGCATTGCATTGCCATAATATGCTAGATGGATCTGTATTAATACTTGCATCAAGCAAGTAGTTTTTTGGGTCAAAGAACCGGGAAATCACCAGGACATAGAGAGTTTGAGACGACAAATTAAAGCTGTAAAAATTTTCCCCTGGTGCGTTCTATTATCGTTGCCTCCATAACACAACTGGAATTGTTGTACTTGGTGTTAACTATTTGTCCAAAATACATCAATGAACAATTATCAATGAAAATGTCCTTAAAAACTACAGAGCAATTAAATACTTACACAGGTGCTGACTATTTGTCCAAAATATAAACCTCCCCTTCACTCGGCTGGGCTATCGATTATCCGACCTTATCCGATGGGTTCAAATGACTCTTAGGCGCTGCCGATTATCCATCCTTCTTAGGGGGTTCCCATTGAACCAGATCTCAACTGCCATTACCTACCTACGTCTTGCCATACTTTTTCGGGTTACGTCCATAAGTGGCATGTCCCGCATGAGATGGTCGATAAATAGGGTTGCATAAACTCCACATGCAATGCTCTTAGCTGGCTGTGCTGGAACACCATCTGTCGGATGACTAACCGTGTATGGCGTCAGTCTCCGCATATTTCTGGTCTCAGGTCCGCACCAACAAAACTATCAACCACTATCGGGACCATATGTGCCAAACAATCCATGCGTTCAAAGATCCGTTCATCATGCTCGTTTCTGACCAAGGAGTCGAATATGTTGATCTCTCACCGACGAGATGCACTCTCACAGCGACAAAGTGCTAATCTATATGTATCAGACAGTAAACCTACAAGTACAATAATTTTGGACTTAGCAGTAAATTATGAAAAATATGTCTAATACAATACCGGTCCGCTTTTACCTTGTCCACATCTGACCAAGGTTTCGCATTAAGAGGCATTAAACCTAGCATGTACTCTGCTATCAAGGTAGACTATTCGACCTAACTCAAACAATCCTTCTTTGCGTTCCATATCTCGAGTAAGCTCTCCATCATAAAGTGTTCATTAAATTAAATATTATTATCAGTTTATATACTTTGAGAATAAAATATGATAAGTAGGGGTGTATAGATGCGTACGTAGAAGTAGCAGTTGACACATGTCCTCCTCTGTGGCCAGTCAAGCGCATTTTTTTGCCTCTTCATGAGGAGAGACAACCAAGCGTTAATATGTTGCAATAGAGATAATCGCATGTATTGGAGGTCAATTTGTTAGTTATCAGATTAATTAAATCATATATAAAAAACAAGAAAATAAATATGAATAGAAGACACTTACATCGCCATTAAGCCACTCTTCCTTCGACTCTAACTTTTGAAACCAAGCAAGCCTTACAAAGCCACTCCCAACATCTCGAATGGAATCAGCCTTTCCTAACCAGTCATAGTAAGCTCTGGTTATCTTTCGTATATCAACGATCTTTTTCTATTTTTTTTTTAGACTGGTTAGCCGTAAATGGCGATGTCAGTTGTCTTACTCGGTGATAAGTATAACTAAACCTACTGGTCTTCGTAGGAAAGGGGGAGGGCTGACATTCGAAACTGTAGCTGAAGCTGGTTTTTCGCCTTGAACCTATGGTTTATAATCTGTGTCTTGTGCAACCGATGGTTCATCGCTTGGCCTAGACTCCGATGCATCTTGTGTAAGAGTTATCGGTAAGTATAAATAAATCCAATTAAACTACATGATTGATAGCTGCTTTATAATCTAAAAAGATCGAAAAGGGATAAAGACATACCATATAAGCGCCTACAGGACTGGTGCGACCTAGGTCGGTTAAGGTATCCTGATCAATGTGTACCTCGATTTTTTTCACAGAAGCCTAAACGGCTTCAACATTTTTTTCAACACCTGTGATGTTAGTTATCAAATGATCAACCATCTCGTCCAATATATTGTATCACCATAAAAAATCAGCATACAAAGTATCATATCTCCGCTCAAAATCATCTCGAAGGTCTGCAATCGATCTGGTAAAGTTGGACAACTTAGAAATAAGTCTCTCCAATAGATTTGCATCCACAGTTCGCTAAAAATATTAATCATTACAGCTAATCGTTAAGTTAAATACACAATTTAATAACAGATTTTATATCAAAAACTAAATTACCCTTAAAGTTGTATGACATAATTACTGGTTCAGATGTGAATCCTTCACGACTGGGCTGGGTAGCTGAGGAAATTGAACTGGGCCGGGGCTGGGGAATTGGACCAGGTGAGTGATGGGGAATTAGACTGAGATGAGATTGAGAAATTCGATTACATGGAGAATGGGGACTTGGACTGATTGGGTGCTATGTTTCTGGGCTATGTGATGGCTGTGGAATTGGACTAGGTGGGTGGAGGGTAACTGGATTGTCTGGAGGCCGTGGAATTAGACTAGGTGCCAGCTTGGGTATCGTAGGGGTAGGTGAAGGCTGGGCAACTGCACTAGGTTTAGGCTCTATTGGTATCTCCTCAACAAACCATCCAGGAATATCAACGGAATAACCTACTCTGACAGTAGCGACAAGCATCCGATACCAGAGAGTCCAATCTCCTTTGTAGAGGCAACTAGATAAGATATCAGCTTCACATCCATACTCTATCATATCAGTAGTAGAAAAATAAAGTCAGTAGCATAACACTGTGATTTTAACTGAAAATGTCTAATAGAACATATACTTCATTACCTCTGTCATTATGAAAACATTCTTGTTCAAATAAGATTTCGTTAATGCCCGTGTGTTAGACCACCTAAGGATTCATGGGATATTGTCATTAACTTTTTTCCACATCGTCCACGAGTTATTGGAATAGCTTTGAAAGCCTATATCTATTGATGTCATCATAAAGTAGGTATAAATGAGAAGAAGAAAATATATCATTTAATTGTAAAATCATTTAACTATAACAACAACAAACAAGCAAAGACAATAATAAGTACCTGAAACATGTACGGACAATTGTGTAGGTTATACTTCTCAACATACAAAGGTTTCTTTTCAACTCTACCTAGAAATCTTTCCCTTCTTCCCTTAAAAACGATCGCCAATTGGCCAATCATCAGATCGTATGACTTTGCACCCCATTGATAATTGTTAAATGAATCTAAGTCTTGGACTATGTCTATGTACGTAGAGGAAACAGATCTCTTCCTATTTTTGCAAAGCAAGAATCGCTCTAACATGTACAACAAGGCTAACTTCATAGCAAAGGAATAGCTGTATAATCAAGCTCTTACATTATCTTATCAAACTCAGGAACCTTAATGTTCTTCCCACCAAAGTAGGTGTCTTGCAACCTATTCAACCCTTTTGTCTTCCTCATATCGCTTCTCTTCCCAAACCGTAATCTGAATATCAATCCAAACTCAAATGCGTTGAACCGGATACTCTTACCTGAAACAATACAATAACTATATTGTCAGCTTACTAACACTTTATAAGAAATTAAATTATATCCATATGCTATTAGGAAAAACTCACCGGACACTAAGAACCACATTTGATTTTCAAGACCTTCAGTTTCCATCTCTCTAAGCAGTATGTGGTGCACCAGTTAGGTTAGAAACACCAACTTTTGGATATCTAGTAAATGTGCAAAGTACGTGATCCAGAAAAGGCATTGTTGTGTTGGGGTCAACCTCTTATTCACCAATTTGATTGGTTATAGTGTCGAAAGGTTGGTATATTGACCACTATAATTGGTCCCTAATGCCTGTCTTCATTACGATTGTTACTACTCCTCGAAGATTCATACCTAAAAACAGAAAACAGTTGATGGTCAGGCTAAAATAACAAAAAAAATCAAATTAAGGCTTACTGGACCGTTATTTTACACACTCTGACGAATGGACCGTCATATTAACTATAATTGCACCGTCATTTATGTGCCTACTATATTTTAAACCGTTATTTAACCCATTCTATCAATTGGACCGTCATATTTACCATTCGTAATATGCCTACTGACTAATGGATCATTATTTTACACCTACTGACTAATAGACCATTTTTACTATTACACCGTCATTTGTTTATTACAATTAGACCGTTATTTTATCTTGACCTACATTTTTGTCGGTGAGAAAAATGTTGGGTCGCATGTAACTTGGACCATCATTTTTGTTGGTCCAAGTTAAATGGGACCGACATTTTTCTAATCGAAAAAAATGTTAGGCCATTTTGCTCAGATCGTCATTTTGTCGTGTCTTCTTCGACAAGATGACGGTCCAATCGACGATATTTCGACGCAGTTCAGCATGAAAAACAACATTCTAATACCAAAAAGACGCAAACAAAGTAACATATGCACAACAAAACCAGTAAAGGTACAAATATTTTGAAAATAAATGACTCACTATAGACGTTTATCAATGAGACGTGAAGAAAACTACGAGTTCATTAACGTGATTCCGATAGGAAGCTACCTAGTTCGTCCGATCGTGAGGTGAGAGTTCATGAAGTTTACTGTGAAAGAAAGAGTTCGTGAGGTTTACTGTTTTAAAATATTTGATTTTTAAAAAAACTTAAGGGGGGTATAAGAGAGATATCACTATTGAATGGCTAGATGAGAGAGAAACATGGGAGTTGGATTATTTTTCAAAGATCCCCCTCCAAATGGACCATTTTGACAAATTCCTCATATTTGACCAAAGTTAATTTTAGGGGATTTAATGTTAGTTTTAATAAAGGGGGATGTTAATTGTTTATATCATATTCTTCCGGTGGGCGGGGGAGGGGGGTGGGGGGGTTGTGTGGGAGTGGTTTCAAGACGTATCCCGTTTTTGTTAAGAGGAGAGTCTTTCATTTGTGACCATAAAATTGCAGCATTCCAATTCCATGCATCAATCTTGTCCACACTTCCCATTAAGATTGGTAACTTCAACACAAGACAAGTCACGCCTCAATAAAATGCCACTCATCAGTTATGTGGATAAATAATAATATCAAATTTCACTTTAATTATATATTTTACTTTAAATTTCGTCCTTGATAATTATATTTGCATAATATTCTTTTGGTAACCATTATCACTCAATAATATAACTATTATAGTTATTCTATTGGCTACTTGATAAGTATTTACTATCTATATATAATATTATATATTTCTTTTAATTTAAATTTGATATTAATAAAGAACCTATCGTTGATTTCGAAAATTGCGATGAAACTACAAAGAATAATATGATTCTGACCCTACCTGTCCATGGTCAAGATAATTTTTTGATTTATATCGACAATCTTAAAATTAGTAATTATAGAGTTTTTTTTTTTTTAATTTAAGAATATGTAAATGATGCTTTTTAAAAAAATTTAATTGTAAATCGTAAATAAAATTTAGGATAAATTGATAAAAGAATTACGATAAATATAAAAATTCCTCAAAAAAAGAAATAAAGAAACAAACGTTTCTTTTATTCCACTCAATGCCTCTCGATTACACCTAACTTTTGCTGTCTCTCTCTCTCTTTAAACCTCATTAAACCTCCCAACTTTACTCTCTCTCTCTCTCTCTCTCTCCTCGCCTTTCACACCCAAACTCGAAGAGGGACTAAGAGAGATTGAATTCCAAAATCACAGTAAATCTCAGATCCCATCTCTCGCCGAACATGAGCCAGAAGTCCCTGATCTACGCCTTTGTCTCACGGGGCACTCTGATTCTTGCTGACTACACTGAGTTCAGCGGCAACTTCAATTCTATTGCCTTCCAGTGCCTCCAGAAGCTTCCTTCCTCCAACAACAAGTTCACTTACAACTGTGACGGCCACACCTTCAATTACCTCGTCGATAATGGTTTCAGTTAAGTCCCCTTCCCCTCCCCTGTTCCTATTCTCCAAATCTTTTCTTTATTTCTTTTATCTGCCTTCATTTCAACTCCAGTATTTTCTTGAAAACTGAGAAGAGAACATCAGCTGGGATCAGTCAGGGCTTTGCTTAGGTGTTTTCAAGTTGAAATTTCATCTATTTGTATGTTATAAATCCTAATCCAGGGCTTCAGGAGTTGTTAGATTGAAACAATAAAAATGCTATTGCTTCCTCTTATGTTTTTATAATGATTGAGTACCATAAGATCAAAGCGATTTTGCTGATATTAGAACTTACCCATATAATTTCCGAGGAGCATCCATTGAATATGTGCCGATCCAATCCCTCAAAAATAAAATGAAGTTTGACGATTTGTGTAGAAAGTTTTGTGCCATCGATGCACGTGTGACATTTTTGTGATTTGTGAAATCACGTGTGATGATGTGATGGGGTTTTGTGTCAATAGTATGGCGTCATGTGGTGTAGCTCATCTTAAGGCGATAAACGTCATCCATGAGAGCAGAAATCTACAATATGCTCCAGCAGGTGGCATTTTTCATCTTATGGGGTGAAACTGTGGCACTATTACTACAACCTCTGAGACCCATCACATACGACTGCACATTTTTTATCTCATATGTACAGTAAATGCACAAGGTGGACGATGGTGCTCATAATAAGAGTTTTGTCTGTGTATGCATGTGTTAATATGCACCAAACAACGTTTGGTTGTATTACAAATTGAGTGGAAAAGGTTCGTGCTGTGAAGAAGATACCCACTTGAAAGTCATCAAAGAATTCCAAACTTCGTGTTAGTTGATTTTGGATGGTTATAAGTTATATATTTGACAACTACTGGAGGTTCTTGGTTAGTGTGTTTAGTAAGCTTCTACTTAGATGCCTGAAAGGAAATTTCTGGGAATTTTGCTTTGTTCTTTGTTGCAGCACTTGTTAATTATTCATATTCTAAACTGTGGTTGTTCATCTACTGTATGCTTTTTTCTTTTAAACCTTCATTCACTTCCACTTATTTTTGGTCTAGTTAGCTGTGGATTCATCTAATCTGGAAAGTTGACAGGGACCTCCTCACGAGGGAGATAAATTTTTTGAAACTTCATTTGACGTCTATGACAATTTTCAGAATGTTTAATGATGTTTTTTGCACTTCTTCAAAGGATATTTTTGACAAAATTGTAGCCACTGGGTTGGTTGTATTGTAGGTAACCCCAAGGCATTTCTTATGTGTTGATATATTGACTGACTTTTCGATGTTGCAGCATACTGTGTGGTAGCAGATGAATCAGTTGGAAGACAAGTTCCAATTGCTTTTTTGGAGCGTGTCAAGGATGAATTTGTTTCTAAATATGGTGGTGGAAAGGCTGCAACCGCTCCTGCCAACAGCCTTAACAAGGAATTTGGGTATTTTATTCTGATTAAAATATGAAAAAACATGCTGGGAAGATTTTCTTGTTATGGTAGTTATTATATACTTTTCATGCAGGCCAAAATTGAAAGAACATATGCAGTATTGCATTGATCATCCAGAAGAGATAAGCAAGCTTGCTAAGGTGAAAGCTCAGGTTTCTGAAGTCAAAGGTGTTATGATGGAGAATATTGAAAAGGTATGGATGCTTCATTTAGTTGCACTACTGATTTGCCTGGTTTTTGGTTGCTGGGAAATGCAGCATTAATATTCTTCTCAATTACCTCGAAATGTTGAGGGTATTTTTTATTTTTGCTTTTCTTTTATAATTATTTAAAGTTAAATTTTTTTTTTTAGATTTATGTATTTGTGGCAGAAAATCATAAAGATTTAGCAAGAGGGAAAAATTCAAAGAAATTGAGAATCCCCTAGGCACTTGAATGATGAGAAGTGAATTCAAGCAAAACACATGGAGGCATAAGTAGGTGGTGATACGCATAAAAAACTCACTTTAGGTTTCATATGGCTATCCTTTCTGGAATATGTATTGAGACGCATCAGGGCATGGGCTTCGTAATAGTCTATAATATGTTCTCATCTCTTAAATGACAGTGTGTGGCCGGCAAACTATCCACTAATTCTATTTCTAACTTTTTCTTAATTATGTTCAATACACGATGCCTTTGTACTACTCCTTTGCAAAAAAATTTCTGTGGCCATATTTTCTACTTTTAGATAGACTATTTCTTGTAAATGAAATTTCTGTCGAGCATTTGGAATTTTATTTTGGAAATGTTTAATTTTTAATATATAATGAATTAATGACTATTATCTATCCTTACTATGTAACCTTGGTAGATTTAGATGTTGGTCCCTCAAATATTTATTTAAAGTTCTTTTATCTTCTCAATGTCATTCTTTTAAGTATTTTTTAGGGGCATACTTAAATATTTGTAACTCCTCTTAGTTAAGTGTAGTTTTACAGTTGAAATGATTTTCAAACTTACACTAAATCACTACAAAAAGTCTGCAAAACTCCCAAGCATTTAACACTGATTTGTGCATTTTTTATTTTGTTTACTTTGGAGGACTTAGGCATGTGATTGTGATATAGATGAAGATGTTGTTCTGTTGAAAAGTTGATGCAACATTCTTCTGTTTAAAATTCTATTTTCGCAAAATTGGGGCTTCATTCTTTATGCAAAGTGCAAAACATCCTTTTAACTGAATTGCAACAATTAGTCGTATTTTCTGTTCACTTATCATAGATTGCTTGCTAGATTATGCTTGTTTATTTGCTGCTCATGAGCACTACATGGATAACCTTATACTCAATTTTTCTTTTGGTTTGATGTAGGTTTTAGATAGAGGGGAAAAGATTGAGCTGCTGGTGGATAAGACTGAGAATCTTCATAACCAGGTCATTGTCTCTCTCTCTCTCTCGCGCATGTGTCTCTAGGTGTTTGATGTGGCTTTTAACTTTAACCTTTGAGAACTTCAAGACAGTAATTTTCTTTTGAAGAGCGGTTGAAGTTTACATGCTTTTTGAGATTTGGTGCTTAGCACTTTACAAGTTTCTAAATTAGTTGTTCTCCAAGTTTCTAACCAGTGCAAACATGGGGTTACACTACCTTTTAAAATAATCTAGTATTGGATCTAATCAAATTCCATCTTATATATCAAGTTCCCAATTTTTGCCTGGATGAACATTTTATGATCTCAAACAGAAAATTGACTTTTTTTCTTTTTCTTTTGTGTTTGTATTATTTGTTTCATAGGAGTTAGGGAATCTTTCCTTTTGTGTAATTCTACTTGTAGGGTTTTTTTTTTTTGGTGGTGGTTGACGTTTGTACTGGTGCATTAGTTTTCAAGATTTTATTTCCTTGGAAACAAATGGAACTTATCTTCATTATTTTCTTGGAAAAAATTATCTGCTTGCAGGCACAAGACTTCCGTAATTCGGGTACCAAAATCCGGAGGAAAATGTGGCTGCAAAACATGAAGATCAAGCTGATTGTTTTGGGAATACTAATTGCCTTGATCCTCATCATAGTTCTCTCTGTTTGCCATGGCTTTAACTGTGGAAAATGAGTTTTGTTAATGCTGTTGTGTTCTCCAAGTGGCTTATCATTTGTGTAAGAGCTTTTGTGATAATATTGTGATAGATAATACATATAAAGAGTATATGATCCTGGCTTTGTATTTAGTAAAAAAATTAGCAATTTCCTTAATATTTTTCCATTGTGAAAGAGACCAAAGTTGCTATTGTATCTTAAGAATAACCTTTTTGCAAACATGAAGCTATTTGTCTGCTCCAACCTACTGGAAAATGCTTTAGTAAATGATTTTTTTTTTTTTTTTTTTTTTTTTTGTTNTTAGTAAATGATTTTTTTTTTTTTTTTTTTTTTTATCTTGATGGCACCCTAGTTGGAAGTCTCTGTATGCCTGGATTGCCAAAAACTAGTGGCTGGCTTTTTTGGGACTCCTGATCATTTAAATTTTAGAAATTATAGGAAATAATTAAATATGTTGGATTGTTTAATTTTTAGCAAGTTTAATGTATTTAGTCTAAGTTTAACCTGTGGATAAAAAGTATCTTTCTAGATGAGATATTGAACTTAAAAATAAGATATTAAAGTTGCATTTTCTGACAGTTATGACTAAGAGGAGTGTAACACATTAACCTGTTAACTGGTATCTGATACCTTGTAATGTTTGATCAGAGTGAATCGCAATGAACCGTTAACTATAAATGATTTGATAATTAAAGAAACGGTTTGGTTAAACTTTAAAATCTCTCTTAAACTAAATTATTTTTGTTCATTGTATTTTAAATTTTTAGTTGAGCGAACAAGAGTAATATGATAAAAATGTACAATAATGAAATAAAGGGTTAGAATATTATAATTTAGTTTTATACATTTGTTTATAATATTTGATTTTCACACATTTTCTTTTAAAATATTTGATTTATCATAATTCATTGGTGGGAGAAAAATTAAAAGATATTTTTTCATGATAATTCGACAACATTTTTTACTATTAAATAATATAAAAATTTTAAATTTTTTTTTGAAGTTATAATAGTCTGACATCAAAATAAAATTTGATGACATAAATAAAACTACCCATAAGAATTCTAAAATGAAATGTAATATAGACGGGCATTTAATTGATATTTCTTACAATTTACATGATTGAAAAGGCTTTAGCTTTAGAACTTTATATTACATCCATCTTACTCTTATGATTTGAAGATACAAAATATGAATAAAAATTATCAAGAAGCTGGTAGCTTGAAGTTAAAATTAATTTTGTGTGCAATATATTTAAAAAAATTTCAAAAGAAGGCTTCAACTCCACTACTAAACAGGCACACTGGTTACTATAATACTTTCCCTTACATCCAAGCAGAGTTCTCGGGCTCTAATCCCGCTGCCACCCAGAAAACCAAGAATTCAATGATCAATGCGGATCCGATATCATAATCCGAAACATGTTTTCATCTTGAATCCGAAATTTGAGTCATCGTATTCATCATCACTGCCATTCCAACGCACCCTCTTCCCTCCTCTACACACTCCATTCCTCATGTCCATTCCCACAACACCATCACCACAACCAACCCCCTTACTTACCTTCTTTCCAATTCTAAACCTAACCTTCGCTCTCCCTTTCTCCATTCCCAAATCACTACTCAATCTTTCCTCTCGAAAACCACACCCACCACCACTACTACTAGTGTTATGCACCACCTCTGAATTCTCCCACAATTCACCACCTTTTCTGCAAACACTTTCCTTGCATTCCTTGTAAGTCCTCACATCCGGAAAGCCCGGCAACCATTTCGGAATATGCAAACCCCTCTCATTACCACAACTCACCAACGCATTACTCAATCTATTCTCTCTTGGAACGGGTTTGGCAAAAGGGATTTCATCACTGTACTTCACAAAACGCAAAATGTCTTTCAAAACGCTTGAACTCAACAAGCATTTGTTGCTATTCTGTAGAGCTGATGCGCCCACAAAGCCGCCAGCACTGGGTATCAAGTACAGGTCTTGCAGGGCGTTGATGAGGTCGAAAGCATTGGATTCGGTGCGGTTGGTCGCATGCGAATAGGAAACAGCCAGCTGGGCTAGCTCTTGCAGGTACTTGGTGGCGACCAGAGTCAGGGTCTGAAGGGCTGAGCCCTCCGCGGCAGCTAACCCAACTGAACGGCAGATCTGTGAAACGGCCACTCGTATTATGGCGAATGAAAACTCTGTTAGGGTTGTTGTGCTTTGGGTTTCTTCTTCTTGTACCGCTTGTTTGGCCTTCTTCTTCTTCGTCGTATTATTCTGGGGTTTTCTTTTCATCGTTAATTTGGGTCTGTGCTGACTGAACATCAACGAAAAACCCTAGGCTAGCCGTTCCTTTGACCTTAAATCGAGGTTTTTTAAAATTATTTTATAATTAAGGGGGCTTTTTGACATTTCATGGGGAATGCGCGAGTGGTTTTATTTGCCAAAATATCACGAAGCCTCCCAACTTTTTTAAGATGAAAATAAAACCTCCAATCGTAATCGAGGGTAGCAAAATCATTTCGCTCAATGGATTAAAGCAATGGGAAGTGGAGATTTAAGTCAACCTTTTTTTATTTTTTCCTCTCCTCACGTAGCTTTTTCACTCTAATTTTTTTCTTTCTTTCTTCTTCCTCCGTCCACTTCATTCTCTCCCTCGTCTCTTTCTTTTCTCCTTCTAAAGCGAAAAAATTTAAAAAAAAAAAAAACTTTCCTTCACTTTGAGAAAAGCAAGAGCTCGGGTCTTCGTCCCCCGTCTACTTCTTTGTAATGTTTCTTCTTGATTTCCGTGTTCTTCTTCGCCAAACAGAGGATTGAATTTGATATGGGGAGAGGATTTCTTCATCTGGGCATAGAACAAAAAGGCTTCACGTGGTATTTTGTTGCAAATGAAGTCAATGCGGATATTTTGCTTAAGCAGGAGGGGATTGTGGGAGTTTTGGGTGTGAGAAATGGTGGTTGATGGTGTTGGTTACGAAGGAAGATCGAAATAGAGGAGGTCATGGGTGAGCTCGGCATTTTTCCCTAGTTGATGGTTCTGTTGCCTCTTGTGAATGAGAGGCAAAAACGATTATGTGATTGTTATTAAATTT
>JANKKB010029590.1:0-26350 GCA_026225775.1 Bursera palmeri | reverse complement strand
AAAAAAAAAACATCGTTTTATCAAACAAAATCCTCCTTATTAGCTAAATGTTAAAATTTATTTTACGGTTGTTAAATTTTTTAGGGGTAATTATTAATTTAATAAAAATTTGAAGTTAAGTATTTTCTCAAAATTTATTTGGGGGTAAAAAAATACCCCTTAAGTTTACCGGTGAGTATATCAACTCAATTTACACTTGAACTCGTGATTGGTAATAATAAATTTCAATTATATTTGCTAAAATTTCATAGAATGTTACTTGCTTTGCTAGTGCTTAAATTTTTTTCTGCTAATGAAATGTGATTTACATTATAATTACTTTGCTAGTTACTTACTTTCCTATGCTAATGAAATGTAATTTTTATTATGATTTTTTTGGAGATAAATTTTATAAAATTTGAAATTTTAAGAAAGGATACACTTACAGTAATGATTGTAAAGAAGTCCATTTTTTTAATAATTTTTTCTTTAAAAATAAGTAAAAATTACTCCTATTAAAACAAAATATCAATCACTTTTAAGAAAAAAATTATTATTATTATCTATTTTTATAGAATAAATAAATATTTTATGAGTAATTATCATTGCCACCACTACCTTTTCCCTTTTTTCACTCATATAAGACGTTTGCCATTTTTCTCTTCTCTCATCCTTAAGTTTTGAAAAAATATATTTTCAAGTCCTCCAGTTAAAAATTTTGTTAGTTAATATCTATGAATCTCCATATTCCAATAACTTTACCATTTTACCCTTACTAACATATAAAAAATAACTAATTTTTCAAGGATAATATTAAGTTAAATGATCAAATTACCGTTGAAATAAATATCAATATGTGTTAATATTGTCCATAAAAAAGTAATTTTAATATGTGTTAATTAATGTGTTAAGGTAATTTGATAATTAAATTTAATATTGTCTTTTAAAAATTAAATTATTTTTTATATATAATAGTAAGGGTAAAATAGTAAATTTATTAAAATATAAAGGTTAATAGATGTTAACTAACAGAATTTTAACTGGAGGACTTGAGAAGAGATTTTTTTAAAACTTAAGGATAAGATAAGAGAAAAAGGGCAAATGTCTTAGATAAGTGAAAAAAGATAAAAAGGTAGGAGTGGTCAATGATAATTACTCAATATTTTATAAAAGTGGAGAATTTAAAAATAGAGATACAAAAAAAAAGGGGAAAATGGCACTGATAGTAATTATAGGATGATAAAGGGGCTATTACATAAATTCAGCTCTATATATTGGCGAGACCACTAGATTCTCTAAGAATTTTCAAGAAATCTGGTGTAATCGCATTTTCCTCCACAAAACCAAGCCCTAACCCTAGCACAGAAATCGAAGGCGAAAGATGTCTCACTTCGGTAGGTCAGGCCCTCCGGACATCAGCGACACCTACTCCCTCCTCGTTCTCAACATCACCTTCCGTAATCTCTCTCTCTTTCTCAATCTCGTGCTCTCGCGCTTTCTCTATAATTTGTTTTTTACGTAATCGGTTTTAATTGCTTGTTTGTTTTCAGGTACCACAGCTGATGATCTGTTTCCGCTTTTCGATAAGTACGGGAAGGTTGTTGATATCTTCATACCCAGAGATCGAAGGTATGGATTTCGAATTTCCTGAAGTGGGCTTTTACATTCGTAATTATTTTTAAGAGAAATGCTAGACATACATAGTAGCAAAATTTCACTGGATAAAAAATAAAAATAAAAAATTCATAATAAATTATGTAATAATCATCTCTCCAATGAGGTAGTATAGATTGGTTTTATCTGTAGAGCTATACAATTTCTCTTTGGACTTCCATTTATTTATTTTATTTTTATTCTATTTCATAATATCTGGTGTATTGATTTCGAGTTACCTGAAGTGGGCTTTTACATTAGTAATTTCCTTTTTGAGAGATACTACACATACAACCAATTCATATAAATATGACCTGATGTGGCAAAATTTCACTTGATAGATAAAAAATAATAGTAAATAAATAATTTATAATAATTCCTGTTGCCATCATCCCCCTCCAATGAGATTACAATATGAGGATGTATGGATTGGTTGTATGTGTAGAACTATGGAATTTCTAATGCATGATAGTAGAAGCTCATTCGATTTTTTTTTTAATATCTGTTGTATGATATTGTTAGTGGGTATGGTGCAGGACGGGTGATTCACGAGGTTTTGCATTTGTGCGATACAAGTATGCTGATGAGGCGCAGAAGGCAGTGGAAAGGCTAGACGGTATAGTATTTGATTATGTTATACATGTGCATATCAGTTGCTCCTATACCAGAGGTTTGGTGGTTGAATTGATCCTTAATTTTTTCTTAATTATTTTAGGACGAGTGGTTGATGGTCGAGAGATAACTGTTCAGTTTGCAAAATATGGCCCGAATGCTGAGAAAATGTAAGTTCTGAGTTAGTGATTCTTTGGGTTATGGTGTGAAAATTGATATCCTTCGAGCCCTTTTTAATCTATTATATAAGTCATTCCACTTCCATGTTTTTACTGTTATTATTCTATTGGTCTTGCTTTACTATTTCAATTTAGTTTCTATTGGTATTTAATTGATAATTTCAGCATTGCCTTCATATATATATATGTGTATGTTTCTAAAGCTTACTAAGAAGTTAGGTATATTTTGTATCTTATGTGTGCTATAAATGAGGTGGATGCCATTTATCTAAAGCGGTTATATAAAGACAAGTATTTAGAAAGTATTGGAGAATGATCATCAATCTTGGGCTATATATATATATATATATATTTATACATACGAAGTGAGCTGGCTTACCACTATGACCTATCTCTAGCCATATCTCTTAATTTACTTTCAAGATATGTGAATGCATTATCAAAATATTCCTATATCCGAATAATATTCAATTCACATTACCAGAGATGTGGGTTTCTCCAATTTTTTAAAATGACTTAAGAAATTGTAGATTAGTAACAAAATTAGCTTGCAATTCATCTGGGTTAAGATTCTTTTGAAGTCACATTTTGAGGTATGCCTGAAGACTAGTGGCTGGCCATAGTAATCCAAGTGAGAAAAAATTTTCTATACTCTTTCTTGAAAGGATTTTATTCTTGCACTGAATCAGAAGTATATTTCTAATGATTACATTGTGTCACTCTTCATAAAAATGTCCATATGATCTGTTGTATGATGTCTTTTATCGTTTCTTAACCCTATATAGATTACATATACATCGATTTAAGAGATGGGAAATGCCTATCTCGTTACTGCTAACCTTAGAGAGAGTACTGTCTGTTTTAGCATGAAATACCCATGTCTGGGTTCATCATCTTAAATCACTTATTTATTTATTTATTATTATTTTTATTACTATCAATTGCAATATAACTGGTTTAATGTGACATTTTCATTTCTTATTAAGAAAGTGGTCTTATATTTCATTGGTTGTCCCTTGAGATCAGTAAAGAAAACTTTGTTTTTTGTCTTTGGAAACTTATGAACTCTTATGTCTTGCTATTTCAGTCATAAAGGAAGGATTGTTGAATCATCTCCAAAAACACGACATAGGTCAAGGAGTCGTAGTCCGCGGAAGAGGTAAGCAATTATTTTCTTTTCCTTCTAATCTCAGTTTTTGCTCTGGGGTTGGATGCTGGCTGTGTATCAGCCATTTGTATTGGTTGTTAACGTTTTGATTGATTGTGAAGGCTGCCTACATCTTAAGTTTGTATTTGAATTTTATGTGAATTAAGTAACTGGGATTTCAGTTTTCATTGGTATTTTATTGGTTAGTAGAAGATCATGTTTTGCATGAGCATTCTTTGTGTGTGGGGGTTTTGGGGGGAGCACTATTGCTCTGTTGGATCCTCATGGTTCCCACTTACGAATTTAGCCCCAAACCTAAGTTTTTCCATGCTGTTAAAGCTTTCCAAACTATTACTAGTTCATTTTATAGTTCAAATTTTCTGATGTTTTTCTTGGTCTTGGAAGCTTTTGGTAGTTTTCATGGATAACTTTTTGTAGTTTCTTTTGTTTTATGATTCTATGTCACATTGGTGACGGCAAATTTTAAATAATTTTCCCATTTGTAATTTTTGGTAAATTGCGCTGTCTGATTTGAAGTTTACTATGTACTCCATCAGTGAACCCAGTTTAATAATTAGTTACTTTTTCTAAATTTACCATATGTCTGACTTACTCCATAAAATTGCGGTGTAAGTGAAAAGAATGAAAATTATCAAGGAGAAAAGGTGCTGGTAGTCATTTTCTTCATGTAACTCTTGGTTTTGATAATGGTTCTTTGTTATGTAACCCTTTCCCTCTGTTGGTGTAATTAACTTCCTCCTGTCTCGATGTTCAGATATAAACAATCGGTTCATTGCATCTAATATATATGACAAAATTTTCATTTGGATTCTTCTTGATATTTTGGATGAAGTTGGGTGACTGAGTGGGAAATTGGAGAAGTCTGTAGGTTTGGGTATTCGGTTGAGAGAAAATCTGGAACAGAGAAAAATTGTTAGAGAAGTGCTTTTTGTGTATGCAGATAGGTAGCTTTACAGTTAGTGGAAGTATAGTGGATGTTGTTAGTTATTTGATCTTCATATTTCATTTAATTTTAATTTTTGGTGGATTTTCATTCATTAATTTTGTTGTGTACCATTTTTTTTTCAGTGTAAGTAGTTGTGTAACTTTGTATGTTATTCAACCCTTTCTGCTTTATTTGTGGAATAGAAGTTAATATTTAACATCTTCAGGCATCGAGATGACTACAGGGACAGGGATTATAGGAGGAGAAGTCGCAGTAGAAGCTATGACAGGTATGATCGTGATAGATATCGTGGGAGGGACAGGGATTATCGTCGCCGAAGTAGAAGCCGGAGTGCTAGTCCGGATTACTCCAGAGGCAGAGGCAGAGGCCGCTATGATGATGATCGCCGGAGTGCTAGTCGATCAATTGACAGGTTTTTGCACGTTGCACGTCAACCTTTTTTTTTTTAATTAACATAGTTTTCTTTATGTAAATTTCTTTTGTTTATAAATTTTTGTTATGTACTGTGTTTGTATAACAGTGCCTCCCCAGCCAAGCGTAGCCCTAGTCCTCGTCGGAGTGCTTCCCCTCGCAAGGCCTCTCCTTTTAGGGATGAGAGTCCTGATAGACACAGTCATGATGAACGGTCTCCAACTCCTCGAAGTGTTTCACCACGAGGTCGACGTGCTGACTCCCGAAGTCCATTCCCGAGAAATTCAGATGTTGATGTGAGTTTATCACACACAATGCTTTCCCTTATGCTTCCTGAAATTGATTATTAAAGTGGTTACTTCCGAAATTCTTTGCAGGACTGATTTTTGCGATCTGCATGGGAGTTCATGGAGACAGTTTGTGTAGATTAAATCGATTAATGATGCTAATGGTGGGGACATAAAGTCACCATGCAATTTCTGATCTGAATTTTATGTGCTGGTATTGGTAGGACTGGATTTCTTTTGTGTTCAGCAATATCTGTGTTGAACGTAATGCATCTGTTACTTAGTTGAGGTTGTTCGTATTTCTGGACTTTTAGTCTTTAGGTTGTTATTTTCTTATTAATCAAAGATTTTGTATTGTAGGTTTACTTTGTGGGTTAATTTTCATCTTCCCCCTTGTTTCTGATTTAGATTTAAATTTTTTTTTTTTTTTCTATAAGTCATTTGACGTGAGTAACCTTCAAGTGATTCTTTCTACTAGAATGTGTGGTTTTATTATTTTGTAGATGATTTTGTAGGATCCTGATTCATCCTAATTCCAAAACCATTTATTGGGTTTTATAGTTATGTTCGGGAAGAGTGACTGGGGCCCGTCACAGGATGTTGGTATTGTGGCTATTGTAGCTGTTGATGCTGTTTATAAATCGTAGATGGATGATCGTTGATTGTGCTGGTTTTAGCAATATGCTCAATATGCTGATTGCAGGGACAAAATATGACAAACTAAAATTGTTTTGACTGATCTGATGATTGGTAAGATCCATAGTCAATTTTGGTTCTTGAAAACCATTGCGTGATTCAGGTTTCTAACATTTAACCTGATTATACTCTGGTCTTTGCTGATTTGAAAGTATTGGAACCTGAAAGACATTGTAGTCGCTGTGATGATTAAAAAAAAGGTGGACACAAGTTGAACGTGTTTTAATCTGTGGCTGATGCTGCATATGAGACTGTGCTATGATTTGCTGTCTGAATTTTGCAGCTACAGTAATTGAACAGGGTAAAATGCCTTTCTTAATTACTTATTTGGGATATTTACATGAAATTTTAGGACATTTAACTCTAGCTATTGAATTTTATAACTTATGGTGCTTAATGTAGCAACTTTGTAGCTCATTGGTCCGTGACTGTAGCTGTGAAGTCGTAGCTGATGCCCCTAATCTGTTTGTGATATACGTGAGAACGTGGGTAACTTTGAAGTATTAACGATAACCACCAGTAGCGGGCTGTTGCTGCCCTTCTTCCTGGGGTCAGGGTGGTAATTTGAACTAGTAAATTTATAGTGGTCTTATTGGTTTGCTGTTGAAATGATCGTGTTTGCCCTGTTTGCTGCTGTGTGATTTATGTGCTGATGAAGTAGCATTTTCATCTGATTCAAGCCATCTCTCCTATTTCATGTCAATGCATAAGATTGATGATTTGTTGATCTGGAGTTAGATCGCTTTTATTTGGAAATGTTTGTCAATTTTCTAGCATGTAGGTATTAATTTTTATTTTTCATTTTCTTGGTGATTGTTATGCTGTGAAAGGGGGGTTGCATTACCTTGTCTCTTTGTGCTGCAAACATGTGCATATCTGTCATGCATGATCAGAAGATCTGCCATTGTGTTAGCTTAATAACTGTGGCCACATGCCTCGTCAGAATAACACACTTTGGACATGGATTAAATTCATTCTAGATATGCATTATCTATATGTATTTGTTTATTTATTTCTCTTTGCTCTGGTTACAGAATATGTTCTTTGATGACTTTGCAGTATGTTAGTTATTTTCCATTTTATTCTTATTCTCTGAGTTGACTGCTTCTTATTTGATTTCACTTGCAAAGTTTATTTCTAATTTCCACCGAACTCTTCATTTTTCTATTTTATTGACATTTTAGGAGGTGAAAATGATTCCTGGTCTCAAAAGGTCTACTATATCACTTTTTTCCCCCCTTTTTGTTTTAGTGATCTTTCTCTATAGAGTTTATGTGGCTATGGTAGACATCTATGAGTTTTTATTAACTTGTCAGCCTCATTCGATGGAGGATCTCTATCTCTTGTCTTTTGTCATTGCATGATGATGTTTTGCAAGAGTATGGAACTCTAAAATAGGGGAGAATAAATTAGAAGGCCCCCTGCTCATATCATTCCTCTCTAGTCAAAGAAAGAATTGTGGAGGCCCTACCGGAATTTAGCTGGCAGGAAGCGGAGTAGCTTTTATCGTTTGAACTGTTATATGCATTTTTTCTATTATTGCGGGTGTGTTAGTGTGATCACTTTGTCCATTGGATAATCTTTGTTAGAACACAATACTCATTTTATATTGTGATAATTCTTTGATGATGAAGCGTTTTATTTTTTTAATCTTCTGCTTACATTAATTGTTTTGAGATGATACGAGTGGTTTCCTTAATTTTTAATTTGAGGTAAATGTAGTGGCTTGTTTGACAGATCACTGCTAACTCTAACTTGTAGGAATTTTCAACGTGAAACGTGGGAAAAGTGTTTTGGGTAGTTTCAGCACTAATGTATATCTATATGTTAACATTAGTATTTCTTTAAGGATTAGTATAAAGTGGTCAAATTGGAGAGCCTTCGGTGAGCATAGTTTAGACGCGTATGTGTGCATTGGCTGGGTGCTGGAATCTATACTTACAAAAATCTTGTGATCTTTACACTTAACAGAAAACTTTGAACTTAATTAAATTGAACTAAGCACTTGCACTCGAATGTTTGTAATTTAATTAAATAACAAGTGCTTTGTAGTGTTGAAGACTTTTTGCGTCGTTGCAAGTATCATGTCTAGTGTTCGAGTTGCTAGACCTGTGGTCAAATGTCTAGGTGTTTTGTTTAGAGTGTTCCAACTTGTTTTAATGAAATTGTAAGTATTTTGGTCTTGGTAACAAATATATTCTTGGAGCTTTTTATTTTATTTTATTTTATATTTTTTTTTGTGAAGATTGCAACGATTACGTTCGTTCACTTAAAAAGTTTGTAATTAAAATGTAGTACTTGAAACCTTCACAAAACAGAAAT
Organism: Bursera palmeri; assembly: GCA_026225775.1. Classification (NCBI taxonomy): domain Eukaryota; kingdom Viridiplantae; phylum Streptophyta; class Magnoliopsida; order Sapindales; family Burseraceae; genus Bursera; species Bursera palmeri. The sequence goes on along the minus strand of JANKKB010029590.1, from coordinate 18,097 downwards.
TGAACAATTAAAGAAAAGGGATTAACAGGAAAAAGCAGTCTCAGTACTACTCGAATCTCATCTCTACCCGTGGCGGACCTTCGAGGAGATGGCTATCGGCCTTAGGGGTGGGCACGGGTTGGGTTTGGCTCATTTGGACCCAATTTGATAACTCGTTGCACTGGTATAAATGGACTTGTGGTCGCGATTGGGTAAAAATGAGTATGATATATTTGGGTTATTAGGTAAGATGGTTTAGTTAATTTAGTTGATTTTAATCAATTTAGTTGATTTTATTAAATTCGGTATATTATAAAAAGTGTTATTAGGTGTGGAGTGTTAGAATCTTATTAATCAACATATTTCAGGATTTATAAAAAAGTTGAACCTCATATCGGGTTTGTCTTATTGCTCAACCAAACCAAAACAGTTTTGGGTAATTGTGTACACCCTCCTTTAATTCTAAAACTTTATTTAATTTTATTTATTTTTAAACCGTAACAAATTCAATTGTGTACTCAGAAGTCTAAGTATGTTTTAACAACATTATCATCTTTTTTATTTTAGTTTCTAGTAAATTATTACCGATAATAGAAAGAAAATTAGAATTATCTCTTGTTAATTTTCATTTATATGTTCCTTAACGAAGATTCTTAATCTCAAGAGTCTTAAAATAAATAGATAATTGAATTAATAAATGTTTCTGATTTTATAAATAGTAAAATAAAATATCCCTCGAGTACTATTGATTTGTTTTCGAAGTGTTCTTAACATTAAATCCAAAGTCTAGATCGGCGGCTGATCTCAACACTGCTTAAATTGTAGTTTCGAAACCAAATTTTCACATTTCACAAGCTCTGTCTGCAACACGTTATATATTTCTATAAAAAAAGATGGTGTCTTCAATCTTCCAATAGAAGCAATACATTAACTTGTCAAAGTCTTGACATAGCTCGGCGGCCACTGAGATTTCTTTGACTTTAGTAGCATGCCAAGTTGGCAACATTGTTGGATGGGTGTAGAAGGCATTGAATTTTATTATATAATTTTTTATAAAAAAATTGTTTATTTGTTTTTCAATAGAATTGATTATTTAATACTAGTAAAAGCTTTTTAAATCTCAAAAGTAGGGAATTAAATTTCACTGTAATAAAATATATATCTTGCAAGGGATATAGCAAGCCTCATATAATTTTATGCTAACTTTGTTTCGAAAGGATGATAATAGAACAAATAAGAAACATGCAACATATAAATATAAACATATATAGGTTCAGACTATTGTTATTTAATTTTACACATTTTTTGATATTTTTATAATTTAATGATAGAAAGAGTTGTTAAATTGACATGAAAAAAATATTTTTTTTATTTTTCTTTCTTACCCGTGGATTGTATTAAATTAAATGTTACCAAGAAGTATGTAAAATTAAGTCACAATAACCTGACGTACATAGACACACACACAAATATATATATATATATAAAGATTGAGAGTTAAGATTCTTCTAAGAGTATACTAATGATGTATTACCAATTTTGAATTGATAATCAAATAAATTCATCTCAATTTTATAGGTGCATATATAAATTTAGATTATTGAAGCTGAATTTTTTTAATTTAAATTCTTCACATTAATTCATGGATATTGATTTACTATTAAATTAATGGATGTAAAAAAAAAAAAAAAAAGATAGATAGTTCTTTTTAATGTCAACTCAACTATTTTCAATCACAGTATAAAAAAAATAAGAAATAAAAAATTAAATTCGGATAACCTACCAATTCAACTGTTAAAATATAAAATCTAAAGTAAGGTCATATCCAATGAATATATATAGTTGAAAATATGAATAAGACCGCTATGAATTAAACTAATTTGATCAATTTTTTCATTTTTATTTTCAATTTTCTTATAAGTTTACTAAATATGTAGTATTTCGAAAAAGATAAAAAAAAAAAAAATTGGTGGTCAAGGTGGACGCCCCATGTCACATGGCACTGTCCCAAAATTGGTGGTAAGTGGTGATTTGAGTCAACCAGAATATTTGAATTATCTCTTTGGAAATAAAGACAATTCTTCTTGACTTGGAATTATTGTAATTAATTGATTTCAAAGTCTTGCATATAAAATCATCACGAAAGAGACTTAACTTAGTGCCATCTTTGCTCCAATTTCACTCATTTCAGTCTCCGTTGAAAGGTTCCTCCATCTTTTTTAAAGCTTACTTTATTAAATAAAACAAAGAATTCATAACTTATAAGCTTTCTTACTTATATGGTAAGAAATTGTTGAGATCAAGTTATATTTTTTTGTTGAGAAATTGTTGGACTAAGCCTTGCATAAGGCCAACCAAAGCTTCGATCTCTTCTAATTTTGGTTTTTTATAGATGAAACTTTAATGAATAATTAATTGATTTCCTTTCGACAATGGAGCTTATTCCCATCGTCTCACTCATCGTCTTTGATCTCTGATACTTTCATATCATATCTAATATTCAAAGTTTATCTTGATTTGATATTACTCTTACAACCTGCACCGAATCTATATTTTTCTTCTCATTTATAAAATTTAAATTTCAATGACTTTTGCTACTACGAATCTTTCTAGCCACACTTTCTTTCTTCTTCCATTTTGCGTTTTTCTACTCTAGGTATTGTAAATAAAATAAAATAGTAAATATAATAAATCTTGTATCTAAAGGGTCTTAATAACTTATGGGACAATTAGTCAATGATGCTTTTTAGACTTTTACATAATTATTATGTACTATAATATAATATATTAAAGAAGTTAGGAGGTTTTAAAATTTTAATCTAAATTAGGGGATTAGTTTAAAGTTGACATGAATTTTTTTTTTTAAATTTAAATATCATAACTCATAGATACTTGACATTTAACGTTGAATATTATCATGCATTATTAAATACTATTAAACATATATAAGATACTGTCTAATACTGTCTATTGGATATTGTCTCTAGTCGGATATATAGTTGTGACATCTAAATTTTTTCAAAAGAGGGTTAATTTTTATAAACCTATTTAGTTTAAATCAAATTTTTAAATAAGTTATGAATAGCGATTGATATACGATTCTTTTTTTTTTTTGTTGTAATAAATGATTTAAACTTTTTTAATAAATTTACCAATAAATGCATCATAATATACTTTGATTAGAAAAATAGAGAAAACGACATTCTAAATTTGGTTCGGTCCCAAATTTCAAGCTATAAAAGCAAAAAAATAATCGTTTCGGTAGCCATGAAGAGAAGTCTAGCCAATTTGCATATGCTTCAAGTCCAAATGCCTTTTCCATCCCTTTCTCTGATGCTAAATCTTGCAATTCTCTTCTCTTCTTCTGCTTTCTTCTTTGCGATTGCTTCTGCTTCTTCAACCCAACAACCAAAAGCAGAACAAGTCGAAGCACTTCTCAAATGGAAAGCAAGCCTCCATGAACAAACTCAATCCTACCTTCTGTCTTCATGGACACTTTCCTCTTGCAACAGTAGCACAACTATCAGCTCATGCAGCTGGGTTGGTGTGACCTGGGATGACTCTGGAAGTGTTTCCAGGATAAATTTAACAACGCTTGAGCTCGAAGGTACGCTTGATGCTTTCAACTTCTCAGCTTTCACTAACTTGTATGCTCTTGATCTACATGGCAACTCTCTCTATGGTAACATTCCTCCCCAGCTGAGCAATCTAACCAATTTGATCATTCTCAATCTGAGTTACAATCGGTTCAGAGGACACATTCCTCCTGAGATTGGAAACCTGGAGAAACTCAATGTTTTGAGCTTCTCAAACAATCTCCTTTCAGGTTCCATTCCTTCTAGCATTGGAAACTTGGCCAACCTTTCAATCCTAAACTTTGGCAGCAATCAACTTTCAGGCTCCATCCCACCGGAGCTTGGAAAATTGAAGGCTCTGACCGAGTTTCGGTTGTACTTGAACAACCTGAAAGGCTCAATCCCCCCATCGTTGGGTGACTTGATAGGCCTGAAAGTTCTGTCACTGTATGGAAACCAGTTGTCAGGTCCATTGCCTAAAGAGATCAACAATCTTACCAATTTGACATTGTTCTTCTTGTCAAATAACAGCATCTCCGGCTTGTTGCCAGAAAACATTTGTCATGGAGGAATACTTGAAGATTTTTGTGCAAGTAACAATCGGTTCACTGGCACTGTCCCTAAAGGCTTGAAAAACTGCACTAGTTTAACTAGACTCAGGCTTGATAGGAACAATCTTGTGGGGAATATATCAGAAGATTTTGGTATATACCCTCAGCTTGATTACATTGATTTGAGCTATAACAATTTTCGTGGTGAGATTTCACCAAATTGGGGGAGGTGTCAAATGCTGACAAGCTTGAAAATCTCTGACAACCAAATTACAGAAGTGATACCACCAGAACTTGGAGAGTCTGTTAATTTACATTTTCTAGACCTTTCTTCAAACCAACTCGTGGGAAATATTCCTAGAGAATTGGGGAAATTGAAGTCATTGTTTAATCTAACGTTGAGCAATAACAAACTTTCTGGCAATGTTCCTCCGGAAATTGGAACCTTACCTTTGGCCTTTCTTGATCTAGCAGCAAACAAGCTAAGTGGCCTAATCCCAAACCAACTAGGCGATTGCTTGAAAATGATTTATCTGAATTTGAGTAGAAACAATTTCCATGGACAAATTCCTGTTGAGCTTGGAAATTTGGTGTCCCTGCAAGTCCTACTAGACCTTAGTCGAAACTCGCTTTTCGGGGAAGTTCCATGGCAGCTTGGAAGCTTGGAGAAACTAGAAATATTGGATCTCTCCCACAATGAGCTGAATGGTACCATCCCTTCCTCCTTTGATGAAATGCTGAGTTTGAGGTTGGTTGATCTGTCTTACAATAACTTGGAGGGTCCTCTCCCAGATAACAAAGCATTCCGAGAAGCACCTCTAGAAGCATTTATCTACAACAAAGGCTTCTGTGGCAACCACACTGGCTTGGTGTCTTGCCCTCATCCTGTAACGAATGGGAAAGATGGAGATAATTTAGTCCCGATTCTGGTTGTCGTTCCAGTTCTTGGAGCTTCATTGATTCTTAGCATTGTTATTGGTATTCTCATCATTTTGCGGAAACAAAGTAGAAAGACCAACAAGGGGCTGAGAGATTCCCATCATAATCTGTTTGCAATCTGGAGCTATGATGGGAAGCTAATCTATTCTGATATCAAGGAAGCAACTGAGTGTTTTAATGCAAAGTATTGCATTGGAACGGGAGGCACTGGAAGTGTCTATAAAGCTGAGCTTTCATCAGGCCAGGTTGTGGCAGTGAAGAAGTTCCACCCATTACAGTATTCTAAGTTGGAAGATAGGAAAGCTTTTGAGAGTGAGATTCAGGCATTGTCGAAAATCCGCCATCGAAACATTGTGAAGCTTTATGGTTTCTGCTCACATCCCGAGCAACCATTTCTGGTTTATGAGTACTTGGGAAGGGGAAGCTTGGCCAAGATCCTAAGCAATCCGGAGGAAGCTACAGAATTGGATTGGATGAAACGAATGAATGTTGTTAAAGGGGTTGCTAATGCCCTGCAATACATGCACCATGATTGCAGGCCACCGATCATTCACCGAGACATATCGAGTAAGAATATATTGGTGGATGCAAATTATGAAACTCGTGTTTCAGATTTTGGAACTGCTAGGCTTAAAATGCTCGATTCATCTAATTGGACAGAGTTTGCAGGAACCTATGGATACATAGCTCCAGGTAACACAAACAAGTCTTTAATTTCCTGATTACATACACAAGATTTAATAGCTCGACACTTTTCTCAATAAGCATCTAACATTACTTGATGTCACCTTATTAAACACTTGTCAAGCATCAATAGATATAACTAGACAAACGTGTTGATTGTTAAGTTGTCAAGACAACATAACACATGACTATCAAATAAAAAAAAAATAGGGTTTCATCAAGAATCAACAATTATTTCTTTTTTCCATATAAAATTATGCTATAATCTTATTTATCTAATCATTCTATTTCTGTTAATATTTTTCTTGTAGAGCTTGCATATACAATGAAGTTCACCGAGAAGTGTGATGTGTTTAGTTTTGGGGTTGTGACACTTGAAATAATAATGGGACATCATCCTGGAGAGCTAATATCCTGTTTGTCAGAATCCTCATTGTCATCAGTGTCAATTTCATCATCAGAAACTTTGCCATCACCACAACTAAATGCCTACGGAATGTTGTTGGAGGATCTGCTGGACAAGCGCTTGCCAACTCCTACTCCTGAGTTTTCTGACGAAGTTGTTGCAATTATCAAATTGGCATTCAGATGCATCAACTCCGAAGCACAATCCAGGCCGACAATGCAACAAGTTTGTCAAGAGCTGTCAACCCGGAAGCTAAATTTCTTCAACTCATTTCACAAAGTCACATTGGGGAAACTTCTGATTTCTGATGGCTGCTTGGAGCAAGAACCATACCCATGAGCCATGAGTGACTCGTTTTGTTATTATGTTGCCAAGTGCTCTGTTTATTTAATTAATCTCCTCTTCGTTTTTTGTCATAAATTAATAATTACATTCCATATAACAAGTTCTATGTAGCTTTCTGGTTTCTATACATTTGTTGATTTCTTTAATGTCAACAGAGAAAAAAAAAGTCTAAAATATACACTGCACACATTACATCAATAAGATGATTTGGTACATGGAATCAATTAAAACCACCACATATACTCTATGTCAATCTTTGATTTCATTTGAATCGCAAATTTTGAATATTTGATTGATGGGCAGGAAACAAAAATTTGATAAAAATTGGACAGCAGCTTTTATTGAAATCATCACATCTCAATTTCCATTCAATTCAAGGAACCAAATCATCTAACACTGAAGGGATTCAGCTTAAAATATCAAATAGTCAAGCATTAGATATGAAAGATCAATAACTAAAAATTTAAACCTAATTTAAAATAAAAAAATTTAACTTAAAATATCTCACCCCTATATATTTATATATGTACCCGTGAGTATTATGCATGGTAAAATAAAGTAAGGTGCATATGAAAAATAAAAACAATACATTTGACTAAAAATTGAAATTGTCAATTGTTCCTGTAATTGTGGATTCTTATACTGCAAATTATACAATTAGTCTAGTCAATCATTTGAAATTTTGTCAATTTTGATGAGATCAATACTTAAACTCAAGTGGAAAACATATGTTACTTGAGTGATTTTTTATTTGGCAATTGAATTGCATGCAGTTTCAAACTTCTGCTTTGTTGATCAATTCCAGCTCTACTGTTAGGTCTTGGAATTCCATTTCCTTGATCAGTTTTCTTAAATTCTCCATAGCTTTGGAAAATTGATAAGTCTACCACTCTTTCATTCAACTTGACTCTTTTAAAATCTTGTCTTATTGATGGTTAAAATTGGCTTCTGATTGAACAAAGAAACTTTAGACTAGTAATAGTAAATTGAATTACATACCCTTCTAGAATTCAACTGGACTTTTTCTAATGAACAAATTCTATATATGTGAGTAATTTTTCATCTAATCCTTGTAATTTTAAAATAATCTCGTATAAATTTAATATAGTAATAATTAACTAAAGAAAAAAATAAAAAAGGTACATGAGATACTAATTAATAAATAATTTTCAGAAAATCTCTCTAAAAACCGTTTTTAGAGAGTTTTTTTTTTTTTAAGAATAATGTTATGGGTATAAAGTCTATACGCATACCATTAATGTTTATTTATTATATTTTTAATTTAATTGAACATTAATCTTCTTTTTATCTTTAGTTATATGATGTCATTTGTGAAACTTTGAAAACAGATAAACAATAAAAATTTAAAAATTTAAAAATATAGGTGTAGAGAGATTTTTCTTTTTTTTGTGCAGATAGTTTCACTCAAAATTTAAAATTATCACATAATCTCCTTTTGTTAACATGGGTTGAAATTTTTTTTATATATTTCTAAACTCATAAAAAAAAGTTTCTAAATCATCAAATTTAACATGGCTTTGTGATGATTTTGGAAACTTATTGAAATTCTGATGTTACGTCTAGGGTTTAGGAGGTCCACAAATAACATGGACAGCTTGGAAAATGGAAATGGAAAGATGTTCCATCAGTTTGTCTTTTACAGTTGAGAAGATTGACATTTTGAATGGAAGAGTTGAAGAAATTATACATTATTAGTCTACAAATTGGAGTCAAAAATTCGGTAGCCCAAGTTTTGGTCAATTTTGTTCACATTATGAAAGTAATACTTAATTCTTTATTTGGCTTCACTCACGTCAATTCATTTGCTTTGAAATGGGAATGGAAACGAGAGAATTGACAGAAGCACCTTCACTTAGAATGGCAAAATCTAATATCCACCAATCTTGGTCGAAAAAATCATCCTTGGCCTTGACTGTACGGCTCAAGTTTTTCGGGGCCGGGGATTGTGGATGTTGGCATTCAACACCCATAACCAGAAAAAACCCCAGATTTTCCTTTTTTAAAAAAAATAAATCAAACTTTCCTATGAGATTAAATTAGGGTCAGACTATTGTGACTTAATTTTTTTGACTTAATTTCAAATATTATTTAACAACTATTGATTTATTACGATTTATGGATGAAAAAGAAAAATTAAAAAACAGTTTTTCTAATAACACCTCAGCAACTCTTTCCACCATTGGATTAAAAAAATCAATCAAATAGTATTTGAAATTAAGTCAAAAAAATTAAGTCACAATCGTCTAATTCATTAAATTATTATACCTAGCTTTGGATAAGAATAAATGGGCCTCCATGTTACATTCTGGTGGGCCCAAGGTGCTTGGCACTCAGACTAGTTTAGGGGCCCAATTGATTAGGTTGTTCCTCCAAGTTTAGCCTAGCATGTTACACTCAAGGAATAGCGTGAAGATGCTTAGTACACCGTCAACCCTGGACAGTTCTCCCATCGGGTTAGATCGAGCCTAATCTAGCGCCCAATCTGATTGGGTTTTTCTTCTGGCCCTTATAGATGTATCCAGGCTTAAAGATTTTTAAAGATGAAACATGTAGGCCCAAATAAAAGTTTATTTCAATTGCCAATTTCATCACAAAAATCTTGAAGTTGTAGATGCATACTGGCTCAAAAGACCTATTTGAGTTCCCTGGGAAAAATGGAAAGTAGGATAGACGACATAACTGATGAAAATGAAAAATAAATACTGGAAGATACTACGCATAATGGATTGTAATACAAACATGTCATGAGGTTGATGCCAGACTGCAACTCAATTCCTTTTATTGACTTTTAAATTCTGTAACTCAATCCAGAATAGTGACTTTATCCCCGCAATTACACTCGATCAGAAGAAGAATCTTTGCAGAAATCGAATCATTCATTATATTAAACACTCCAGATTTTCAGAAGTTCCTATCTATTATGTTACAACAAATGGCAACAATATGATACAAACCACACATACAAGAGAGGTTTCTATCTACTATTAATTGACTCTCTCCCACCAAGTGTCTGGATTATAGCTTCCAGAAGTTTAATTTCATTGTCACGCTTAGAGATTTCTTCTTGCTTTGCACGCAACTCTTCTGTGTGTAGTTCAAAAACCTCTGCAGCCAAGAATACAATATGTCAGATAAAATTTCGATCACTCGTGAAAGGCTCAAAGTTTCATTTCCACAGATAATAGACATGAAAGACTGCAGAACACTGAAAATCACAGACAAAGATGTTTCGATACGCAATAGTAAAATTGCTCCACCGTGTTCTTCTAAGTGTTTTGCAAAAATATTTTTCAGCAATGGAACAATTAAGATAAAGCATTCATAAAATTCTAAATCTGACTCCACATCTTTACTATGTGCTATTGGTAAAGATTTGCAAGTGAACTATGAGATATAGTGAGAAGTATGGGATTTGTTAAATATTCAGATGAGTCTTCTTGTTTACTAGGTATTATCTTCATATTCAAGACTGGGGATTTGGTTTCAGTAAAAAAAGAAAGGTAAAAGTGGAAAATCATTTGTGGGCTTGCACTTTACAATGCTCTCAAATTTGGGTTTTGTGGAAACAAAAGATCAACAGAAATCAAACATTAATGAGACGAATTACAACTTATGAAATTAAAGAGAGCTGAGTGAAATAAACAACTAACTGAAATCAGTTGAGAGAATGAGTTACAAGTTAGCAATGAGCCTGAGTTGAGTCAACATTGATGTGCAAAGAGAGTTAGTGCCAATACTTTGAAGACAGAGGAATGGGAATCAAACAAATACATCAAAATGACATTGTTTGGTTACGCTTTTAAGTTTTAACAATAAGAATCAGATATAAACTTGTGAGTGTTAAATTAGACCAACTTCTTACTTCAAAGGTTAGTAGTACTAGGGGCTTAGGCACCAACTTTGTCTCCACATGTTTATTTTAGATTAAGATAGGATATGAATGTTATCATGGGGGCAGGTTAGAGGTGTCAAAGGGCTAGGGCCGAGGCGGGCAAGGGGATGCCATCCCATCCCCATCCCCATCCCATGGTGATAAATACCCCCCATCCCCAATTAATCCCCAATTTTTTAAATCCGGGATGCAGATGAGGATTCCCCAAAACCAAATTCTATCCCCATCACATCTTGGCCCCACCTACGTTTAACAATTTCATTGGAAAATTGGATCTTATATTACCAATTTTTCAACATTACAGCTAGATCAATTGTAGTTTGAAAAATAGTTGCAACTATAAGTTAAACCACCAAAAAGAAGAAAAATATATGTTTTAAGTAAAAACATTACACACATATGGAAATGAACAAACCAATTTGAACTAATTAATAAACAATCCGAATGGCGAATAGCTAGTAGAGAATGCAACTTCCAATCAACTAGAACAAAATATATTTTTTTGTCCAAGTAACCAAAAGATACAAAACAAATCAAATGTAACTAACAATGAATCCTTATAAATAAGAAAATATCAACATCTACCACAAGCATTCACAAAAACATTCCTTGTGTTACAAAATAACAATAAATTTGTTCCACCATAAGTAAGTTTTCTTCTAAAAAATCTCCATAATCCTATGACAAACAAAAAAATAAAGGTTTGCTAATTTAAATAAATAAAGATGTAATTGCCCAAGTGCTAATAGAAGTAAAGAATAAGATCATAATATAATTATATTTATTTATTTTTTAATTTTCGGGGAATCAGGCCAGCCTGGACGGGAAAAAAATATCCCATTCTCATCCCCATTTAATTTCGGGAAAAAATTCCTTCCCTATCCCCGGCCCAAATGGGTTGGGGACATGAAGGGGTCCATCCTTGTGGGGATTTTTGACACCCTTACAGGCAGGTGCCACTTCTTATTTGGTAAAATCCTGTAGCATTAAAAAAAATGATCTTAAAAATTTAGTTATCACAAACTCTCAAAGTATTTAAAAGATTGAGAAGATTCTTTAAATTCAGCATTACACAACATTTTGTTACATAATTGCAAATTATTAAGAAGTTTCTTTTTTAAAAGTATTAAAAAAAAATTATACACCTATTTACTAATTTTCTATATCAGGTTTTCACTAGTAATTTTTCTTCAAATTCTGTTTTCAAAAAGGTACAAACACATTCTTGAATCATGGAAACATAAAATTTAAATTTACATTTCTAACTCAAAATTTGATTTTTGATAAAAGAATTTGTAAAATGATTGTTAACAGACCCACAATAACTAATAAACAATAGGGTAATTTTGGGCCTCCGCGGACCTTTAGTTCAAATATAGGCAGACTCAGGTGCTTTTAGTATGCACTAAAAGCTTCTTCTTTCTAAAACTCATTCAAAATCTCCTTCGAAATTCATAAGAGAGAACTCTCCTCAAAATGGCCGAAAAGGTTTTCGATTATTTTCTAAGCCACATGGAGTTGCCTATATTTAAGACATATTTTAGTCAATGATAGAGAATTTTCGCCAAACATAAGATTTCAAAGATAGTAGGATTTATAAATGTAATACTTATGTTAAGTTAACAATATATCACATAAAGAACTGACAACTAATCTTTGACCCAAAATAAGACCCAATAGACTTTAAATACAAGTAAACCAATGACTAAACAATCTACTTCCTACACCAAAAGGATGTATTCTTATTGTGGGGGCCACGGGGTTTCAGTCATGGCTTTCAAGCATAATTCTTCTATGACCAAGCCAAAGATGAAGCACCAATATTTTCTTTTAGAGAACAACTCAGTTCCATTGAGTTAGAAGCTCTACCAAGGACACTGTCAGATATTCTTTTTAGGACAACGAATGAATTCTACTTTGATTTGAATGTCATATTATCCTAAGCACATACAACTGCATACTTGTTCAATAATTTATACAAAATATATATTACTCCAACACTTTAATTATCCAAAATACATTGTAGAAATAGAATAAGATTTTATCCATCCACATTCGCCTAGATTCCTGTGTTGATACATCTTTGAATGTTTATTACTTTGACATGTTATAAGGTGTAAGCTGAATTCAGAATGTTTCACAACTTCAAAACATTAATGCTTAAATTTGTTCCCTAACTTTGATCAAGATATAACTTTGTAAAAGAAAAAGAACTCGATATTTCACGTACTTGTGGTGTTCTCAAGCTCTTTTATGATTTCTTGCGCACGTAATTCAGCAGTTTTCTGTGCTGTCTCAGCTTGTCGTTTTTCTGAACGGGCATGAGCAGCAGCTGTAATGGCAGCATCTAGCTCTCTTTCCAGAGTCTCTACTCTTTGTTCTAGAACCTATATGCATAAGATAGATGGAATAAGTATCTTGGTACTGTTTGGATAGAATTTTACCATAAAAAGTATTAAAATGCAGTGCAGGCTACAAAAGCAAGGTTTACGTCTAATTTCAATGCTAAAAATTTTTTAATGCCCTCAAAGAAAAAGTTCTCTACCCTGGAAATTTACTTTCTCTATTTCTTTTTCCTACAATGTTTACATCTATTTTATCAACAACATTTTATATTTGGATAACAAACTGTATGAATTATGAAGATATTTTTCACTCCTTGGCCGATTTAAATGTCTCAGCTAATTGAAACTCCATTCAGTATAACATAAAATCTGCAAATGCTTCACATGTTTAAATAATTCTCAGAAGGACATTGAAGATTCACACTTTGGCATTCCAGACACTGTTTCTACACTCTTACTTTCTTCCAAACTATTGCCAAAAATCAGAGCATCCATACCCCAGTTAGCAATTAATTTACAGATATAGGATGTCCTTCAATACTTAAAATCAATTAGCATGTGGCAAACAGAAATCTCTGCCCATCTATCTTCTTCTTAGAAGCATTTAAGCATCAAATATTGGCAATTCACCCTACAGGAAGGGGTAGTAACAAATAGATATTTTGCAATTCAAAATGTGAGTATAAGTACCATTTCCATTAACCTGCATGTTCTAATTTTGAGGATTTCCAAGGCTCACAAGACATGAATAAGAAACGATTCCAAATTAATAGCATATAGGCTATGTTAAGTTCTATGTGGTTCCATGTGCTTCTAGGTACATTGTTTATGGCTATGTGTGGACCTTAATTATTTAAAACAAATCCCTTTGATATTAAACTTTATTCAATAACATATGTCACTGAAAGTAATACACTTTTCAATTATGTATTTAAATCTGACCACTTTCCTTCTACACATCTACTCAAATGAATAAGGAACATACACTTAAACATCTTAACCCAATGGCAAACAAAATCGCAAAATTCAACCAATCATTCTAATCTTGTATTTATTCCAAAACATCTTGAGCTATTGCCAACATAATCCAAAATTACAAACCACGATTACGCAACCATATTAAAATACAAACATCAACAAATTATTAGAAGGTTAGCATGGCAGGATCACAAGAATAACCTATCTTCAACAAGCTGGAATTATATTATAGTACCAACTCAATGGGATACCCAAAGAGAAAGGAAAAAAGGAAAAAGGACGAACTTGGATCTGAAAGGGGTCAATCAATCAAGAATTGCACAAAATGACTTACTGCCATAAACCAAAACTATCAAAAACAAGAAATGCAAATGAGCACCAAAACAATTAGACCCTAGTGCCAATTTCTTAAACAAGTTAAACTACGATTATTTATTTGATAACTAAAGCATAAAGAATAAAGAATGTTAAATATATTGTGGGAGTTATACAAGTCTCTCAAACCAGTTGTTCACCGAAAATAAAAATCTACGATTGTGTATTGCGTTAAAAATAAATTGCTAATTGATACACCCTCAAATATGAAGGTGCAAACTCTCCCTGTCTGTCCCACATTCTTCTCTAGCCACATGGTCTTCTGCTATACACCTTCATATTTGAGGGTGTATCAATAATTCAATTAAATGTACCAAAATAACAACAACAAAAATCTTACTGTCATCCAATTACACAAATAGAGAAAGATAGAAACAATAAATTCAATAATGTAATGATTTTATCAAGAATCATCTATTATAGGAGAGAGTCTAGAATACTACCGGGTACCACATTAGCATGATGATTTGGCATCTAAGGCCAATAAAAAATCACATGGTGATTCACATTTAATTTTAAAAAATCTACGTGTAGTAAATTTTAGGAAATTCATTAAAGAGTAACACTATATCGACAATTCTATAGAAACCTGAGTTGACAAATTTTCACTAATAAGAGTTTGCCAACGCAGTCTGTAGGGAGTTGGTTATAGAAATAAGTTGTAGATGTAGATTATTTTTCATTAAATAGTTCTATTGTTTCTTATTTATCTTATTAAAATTTAAGACCAAAAATTAAAAATGCTACAAACGTGGTGATTTTCTATTGAAGAGACTCAAGCTCTTATTCTATGGCAAATCAATGTAACTGAAAAAGGGAAAATAAAATGCACGACGATTGAGATCACTAGTTCTGTAAATTAACACATAAAACCAACATACGATTCTTGATTCTAGCTTAAAACAAGTTCAAGCACAAGCACTTAACAAATTATCCGACCAAACAATGAAATAGATCATAGAATTCAAGACACACAAAAGCTTAAGCATCAAGTAAACAAAAGTGCAGGATCAAATAAAAAATACTAAAAGTTGCATTAAAAAGTAAAAACCCCGAACAAAAATTCGATGAATCAACGCAAAGAGAATAAGGATGAAACGAATTAAGCATACTTTGATGGTTCTAGCTTGTTCAGAGCTAAGAGAGGCCTTGGCGAAGGTGTCCTCGTCGACGAAAACAGCTTTCTTCAGGAGAAGCTTCTGGAGGGATTCTAAATTGGAAGACATCTCCGTCAGATTGGCTAAGGCTCCTTTCCATCTCTCCTCGCTTCCTTTGCTCTTCTGCTTCTCCGCCTCCATTTTCACCGCTTTCAGAATTGTCACTGTAAATTAAAGCTCTGTAGTCATTGAACTTCGTAGCTATTGGGCCAGTCTGTTTGTGTAATATGGGCCGGGGTGGCTTTTGTTTTAAGTAAACAAAAGTTAGGGGAATTTCTCTGACCCAATTAGATTTCAAAAAAACACTTAACCTTAGATTTTTACTAAACTAATAGGTAAACGATATAATAACCTTGTCTAAATAGAGATCCTAACTCTATATATAGGTTGTAAACAGAATTTGAACTATGATAAAGCTCTTGGTCTCTTATATATGACCACTTCATATAACAAGAGACTTTATTATCTTTCTAGTTTTAGATCCTTGATCACTGAAGTAAAAGAGATATGAGACAATTGATTATACAAAATAAATTTTATTTATTATCATAACTATTTACATTTACAAAGATATGTCTTACTCTTAAGACATATCTCTAACACTTTAAAGCTAAGCTAGTGACAAAAGGTTATACCCAAAAAGTAGAGGTTGACTTTGAGTAAACTTTCTCGCCAATAGTCATACTTAAATCAATTAGGATTCTCTTATCCATAGCTGCTCATTATGATTATGAGATATAACAAATAGACATCAAGACAACATTCTTGAATGGAAATCTTAACGAAGCCATTTATATAGAACAATGCGAGGGTTTCATAGAAACAAACTGAGAGCAAAAGATTTGAAAACTGAAAAGGTCCATAGTTGGATTTAAACAGGCATTTAGGTCTTACAACATTGGATTTGTCAAATGATCAAAACCTATGGTTTTTTACATATTGTAGATGAACTTGTGTCTCATAAATCAATATTTGTCTTAGTATTTTGTCATGTTTTTAGCCCTCATTCATGTATTTTATATAAGGATTATGTTACTTTGAGGTGGTTTTTGTTCTCTTATAAGTTTTTGAGCCCATGGAGTTCAATTGAAGAAATTTGTGCAATAAGAGCAATGGAAATGTTGAATCAATAGTATTTGGACCCAAGAATATCTTTTGGTATTTTAAGCTTAACTTTCTCATCAACAATCAGAATTCAATGATTCTAGTGGCTTTAGAAACCTAAGAGATAGAGGTACAACTTTCATTTTATGAATATTTCTAATTCAACACCACAATGTTCAAAATTAGCACCACAGTGCTAGAAAGCAGAGAGTTGAGCTCTGTGGCACTGGGAAAAGGCCCAATTTTTACACTTATAATTTTGCCCAATTTTAACCTTAATCTCAATTATTATATAAGGGATTATTTTTAGGGAAAAGGGGACTATTTTAGGTTGCTGGAACACTTTTCTAACTCTTTTCTTTCACCTTTCTCCATCGACTCTCACCAATCTACACCATAATCCAATCTACATCAAATGTTCATGTTTTTCATTAAATTTGTCTTAAGGGATTGAAGAGTAAGATCAACCACTTCAAGACCTAATTAATTTCATCATTAAGGGAGGATTCTTGTTTAGATTTGATTTGTTTTGATCATGTTAAGTTATTTATTGATTGTATTCATGGGCTTAATTTGATTTTGAGTAGCTAAAACATATTTTGGGTATTTAGCAATGTTACGATTGTTTTGAATATTGGTGATTATTATTTGAATAAAGTTATTGATTATTGATTATTTATTGTGCTTAAAATCCTTGATTATGAATTGTTGATTGGCAATCTGTGATAGTAATTAAAGTGAAAAAATGGGAATTAGGGTTAGACATATCATCAATCCCTAATTTAGCCCTATTCAACAAGTCTTTGAATTGATTCATGATCATTGTATCGATTTGGATGGTTGTGTAATTTTCTTGTGCATATGTCAACTAATTTATTAACAGCATAATCATCAAAGTCGCTAATTGACTGTAATTGAGGATTAACCATGATCATTTGGAGTATGTAGCCTTTGTGGAATGACCAATAATATAGACTAATGAATAATTGTGTTGATCACCCAATAGCCCGATGTATGATTGATATTAGCTAAATCTCATTCAAATCCATATTGCTTTATCGAGCACAAAGTTAGCATTTGTTTTATTTTTTATTCAATTATTTTACTTTTGACTTGATTCAATTTTGAAACATCAGTTTGGTTAGAGTGTTTAGGATTTAATTATTTTTTAATTTGGCAATTAATAGAAAATATTTAGAATTTATACCATTGCAATTCTGTGAAAGATTGACTTCAGGGTGAACTTGTCATTTTTTTAAACTTGCGAGCATTAAAATTTGCATATAAAGTTTTTGGCGTCATTTTCAAGGAATTGGTGTTTGAATTCTTGAATTGTTTTCTTGTTTTACTAAATTAAATGTTTTATATATTTTTTGTGTTTTAATTTTTTTTAATTATGTTTATGTACTTTTATTGATTTTTGCTTCTTTGATAGCTTAATTTCTTTTTATTTCTTGTTCTAAGATGCATGCATTGTAGGAAGATCTAAAGGAAAGTTGGGATGTATGAGCCAATTTCTAACTATAAAATGGCAATGCAACTTGCAAAAATGACTGAGCAAATCAAACTCCTCGCATCATTGAGGTCGCCTAAACATGAGGTATGTGGAGCTTTTGCAGTTCTTGGACATGGTGCTAACACTTGTTGATAAGCACTTAAAAGTGTATATTTATTATGAGTTTAAATATCATTTTACACTTTAAGTGCTATTAATTTAAGTATTTACTTTGATTTGTGTTTAAAATA
>JANKKB010029589.1:8729-26345 GCA_026225775.1 Bursera palmeri | reverse complement strand
TTTTTGTATGTTAATAACATTATTATTTCAATTTACATACTTGTTTGTTTTTTTCTCAAACTCTCAATGTTAGTCGATCCCTAGACTATTTATATTAATGGATTACAACCGAAATCACATATTAGTTCGAAGCTAAGGTTGACGCACTCAACACACAATTTGACTAGGTCATAGAGCAGGTTGAGCAACTCGCAGAGAGTTAAAATATGTGCCACTCTAATGATGATATGGTAAGAACTAAAATCACATTGTCACATAATTTGTAAAAAAGAGACTAACAATTTATTGATTTGATTTTACTTCAAGGCCTTGTAAATGATAAGGAGGAGAGTATTCCCTAGAGAGAGGAAAATTTTACAGAAGATGCTGATACGGTAAGGACTAATATCACTTTCATTTAATTTGTTTTAATATCACTTTCAGTAATTTGTATAAAGGAGATTAACAATTTATTGATTTATTTTAGGGTATTGGAAATGACAAGGAGGACTTGATTGTTCTTGGCACACAGCCTAAGGAATATGTAGTCATCGAGAAACAAAGCATGCATAAGAGCCAATTGAGGAATGGATGATAGCTCATTTCCCTCTATACTGAGGGTAGGCCCCTTAAAAGGGTGAAGAACGTATATAGATGAATACATCATTCAATCGAGATTACCCTCTCTGAAAAAATTATGTCCGGACCACCTCTAAAAAATAGGTCTGACTATCACATTCTTAAGTCATCTTTAATGCCAACAGAGGAAGGATATCATGTTCATCAATGGCCAAATGAAGATGTCCATAGCATTTTCGACACGTAGTTGTGGCTGGTTAAGAGTGGTGATATGAAGCGTTGATATTGTTATGTTTATGAGGCATTAACAGGCTGGTTCATTAAATTGTAGAAAAACAAGCTATGGTTAAAAGGTGAAGTAAGTAGCAATTTTCTCTACGTTCATGTTTTTATTCATTATGTTTACATGGAATATAACCTTTTTTTTCTACTTTATAGCATATCAATGCATGGATGTATCAGATTCGACACTGGCAGAGAAAAAATACGATATCTATTATATCACGGAGCACAATAGTGGACTATTATTTCATTGTAGTTATTTTTTTTATTTTTGTATTTTTATACATGAATATATATTTTATTGGATTGTTCTAATTGGATACCTGGTTTCACTGATTTGCAGACCTTCCTAAACACATTCCATATGGTACATAAGCATGAGCTGAAAACTATGTTTATTCGGTTTCATTTTGTAGAGTATATACTACGAAGAACTACCAACTTTGGGCAAGGCATAGGCTGAGGTGAATGAGGTAAAGTTTTAATACCATAATTTGAAATTATTTTAACATAACATTATGTTAATGATTATGTGCCATTTGTAACTACAATTGTAAACTCTAATGAACATTTATGGTGACTATTGGGTTGCACTATGTGTTAACTTCGTGGAGAGAAAGATGATAATATATGATTCATTCATAGACGACTCAGATAGCAAATGAGTATAATTGATTTTGAAGTATCTAAAAAATCTAGGAGTTCCATACATCGATCAAGGGGTTTTACATGAGATGGACAGATATCAATCAAAGCTACCTTCCATATGAGATCAAAAGATTGACAGAGGGTATCACACAGCAAATGTAGAGGAGTGGGATTTGTAGAGTATTCATGTGCAAATACATTGAGTATTTGACATACGAGGTATCATTTGATATATTTGATTCACCTATTAGTTCGAGGTTTAGGAGGACCATGGTCGTAGATCTTTGGAGTACAAGAGAGGACGTAGGATATAACCCAAAGGTTAAGGAAGAGAGTCAGAAGAACAATTGTGTACTAATTAGCCAATGATACCATATTCAGATGTATTTTGTATATTTACTACTTGTATATGTGTACGGATTCTATTTTGTGTATATATGTACTGATTAGCTAGTAAGAACATTGGCATTCTAGAAGTTAAATTGTGGGTCCCTCATGCTCCAACCATGGATGTTTAGCATTTTGGAGCTAAGGCTATGGATCCAAGGTCTGACAATAGAAGTCCTTCTATCCCCACCTACCATGGCTCACTTGTATTATTTTGGAATTGATTGTTGTGTTCTAATTAGTATATGCGCATCGAAAGTCTTATATGTGTACAACTTTTCATATAAATTGATTGTAAATAAATTATTAGTATATGTAAGTACCAAAAGTCATAATGAACTATTGCAACATACCAAAGTTAAAAATTGTCATACGTATCAAATACATAGCAAGTTTGACAGGACAACAACATCTAAATGCAAAACATCATAAAGTACAATTTGCAAATGCGTTTATGGAAGTATTGATAATGTTGTTGTACTCGACCTCTCCAATGGTACGAGGTTCCAACAGGTTTGTCAGTTGTGTCTATACCTATGACACCTTGAACACTATCTACTACTTGATGTCTCTTCAATGGAGAGGATTCGTTGTGTTCAACATCATCCACTAGGCATCCTTTGTATGGTGGGGAGAATAATATGCGAACAAACCTCTTCAGGGACGACCTAATCTAAGGAATTAGCTGAAATAAGAAACTCAATGAAAGCAAGTATCCATCGATTTGTGAAGTATATTAGGCTACAGTAATCATGGTAATTTTGAACTTTTATAACCCTACATATTGCTAATATATAAGGACATGACAATTCATCAAGATTAAACATCCTACATTTGCATGATCTCCTATCTATATTGACGATCGCATTTTTCACACCACCATAAACCTTGTATTGATTAATGTCAACAAGGACTCGCATGGCCCGAGAACTTTTAACCATTTCTTTCATTTGGTCATACGCCCATTGTGATATAAGGATTGTCATACTAACTCCCAGTTCACATCGTTTGTAAAACCATTTCTAGAGAATTTTCTAGAAAATCTCAACCATCATAGTTGTTGGTAGATGTGGGGCATCCTTGAATTTACTATTATTGACTTTGTTATGTTTGCTATCATGACATTGAAATGTTTACGAAGAAAGTGATATTGTGACTATTTGGCGCGGCCAATTTCTTAAAGCTTTGCAATGCCATTTGGGGATAAAGATTTAAGCTTTAAGAAGTGCTTCTAGAAATCTGATGTAAGGTATGTCCTTGCAGCAATCAAGTACAAGTGATGTAGTGGATCATCGAACTTGTACTTGGCCTTCAAATTTTGATTGATATGATGAATAAAGAAACCATGCAAGGCATTTAAGAATATAGAGTCAACAACTTTTATTATACTTTGATGACGATCTGATATGAAAACTAGATCTTCAACGTAGCCAATTTGTTCATGACGTTTGAGTAGGAACCATTCTCACAACCAATCATTCTCTAAGTCACCAACCCCCAAGCCTAATGGAAAGATTTGCTCCTTTTGTATCCTTACAAGATGTAGTGAAGAACGTCTCCTCGGTAATTCCTTTTTAAGAATGTACCATCAACAAGATGACTGGTTTAATAGCAGATAAGAATTTGATCTTTGAAGCATTCAACATCATGAACTAGTATTTAAATTTTTTTTTTAGAATCTGTCACAATTTTTATCACCGTACCAGGATTCAAACATTCTAACATATGACTATTAAGGCAACATATTGAACGACTCAGCTAGATCTCTTACTGATTGGGCAAATGCAGACTCTTTAGCCCTTTATGCCTTGTTATCAGAGATATCAATACCCAAATTGTCTTATACATCTCGTATAATAACTCTGGATGATAAACCAAAGAATAATTGTTGAATTTCTTTTTGATGAAACGACCAATAAAATTTGCAGATGCTTGCTTGTGATCCAGGAGAAGTTGTATCCTCTCACACGTGTGCGATTGCTCATATCTTTTCACTTAGAAGAATTCATGATCGTCTTTCTTTATCATCAAAGTTTTTATCCTCCACTTACAACTTTTATCTTAACAAATTGCCTTAAAATGGTCATTTATTGATTTATAGAGAATAAACTCGAAGTTCTTATTGGTTGCAACTAATACCAACTTTGTACGGAGTTCCAACTTGTTAGTAAAAACCTCACCAACAAGTATTTGCAATCCATCATTAAGGTGGGAACTAACATTATCTCTTGCATCTGAAATAGGTGGCAACCATTAGAATGTCTCTTCACTAATAACATGAGTTGAACTACTGTTAGAGATGTTATATTTATCATTGGAAAGAAATGCATAAATAAGAAATTATTACTTGAGAGCTTGTATAGAACTAGTACAATGATACCTAAAATAATTTGTCCTTTGTGTGGCGGGATTACTCTACAGCCTTGTCTATAAATAGATTTCAACAAAAGAGAGAAATTTTAATCAAAACTGGCTCCAATTATTGTATTCAACTTGGTCTCTAATTTTTATAAATTACTCTTAATTTAATTTAATAAGCGTATATGTGGTATTTAAAGGGATGAATGGAAAAGGATTTAAATTTTAAAATTGAAGTGGGCCCATTTTAAAAAAATAAGGTGTTTAGAGTGGATTTAGAGGTTGATATAACCCCACCCAGACGATAATAGTAAGGTCATTACACACATTTTCAAAACATATTATACATTTAAAAGTATACCTTAATTTGGGGTCATTCGTAAAATTTATCCTTGAAAAAATAATACCAAGATTTCTCATGGATTTACGGCCTTCTAAACTTTCTTTTCCTTTGTTTGCCTCTCATGTCTTGATAAAATACCAACCATATTAACTCTCTTTAATAATTACAATATTAAAGTTAAATAAAAATTTAAATAATAATATATTTTATTACAGAATTTTATTTATATTAAATAATCAAAATATTTTATATTACTTAAATTATTTAACTAAGGGGCGTATGGTTTAGGAAAAGTGCATCCAAGAATCAGAATGGGAATGGGTTATTCTCATTCCTGCTATTTAATTGAAAAAAATAAACTTTGGAATGAGAATCACATTACCTCGCGAAATGGAACTAGTCATTTCTCATATCTCTATTAATCAGTTTTGATTCCTAACTGGAATTAAAATGAAAAACACGTATATTTTGATTTTAAGGTTTTAGATAATTTGCACAACCTAGATGACACTCTCCCAACGATATAAAATAATTTTATAAAATTAAGAATTAATTTTAATATTAATAAATATTACAAAGGCAGCCACCACCTTAGCCCTGCCTTCACAGCCACTACACCATCGCATATATAATCCAAAATAAATGCAGTACTCAATCCACCTCTTCACCTTCTATGATCCTCTTCTTTTTAATTAATTAAATCCTTATGAAAGCGTACAAAAAGAGCCTATAAGAGATCCAATTCTTGCAATGCCTATAACAATCTCCACAAGAACAATGATAATAAACTTCATCCAAAATATTTGCTTTTTCAATAGCATCAATGATGATGAACTTTGGTGTTACTGAAAGCAGTGGCAGAGATGCAGCAGTCTTCAAGACAAGATCTAATCAAGTTTCAATTAAAATATGTAAAACAAAAAAAGTAATAAAAAGCATACTCCATTTTTACAAGGGAATGCTAACCTCGAGGATGATACGGTAAATTCTGAAACTATAAAGATAATTATGGGGATGCAAATTTTTATTAGCCCTCTTCTTCATCCATTTTTATATTAATAATTTTCATAGACGAGTAATTTAAAAAATTGATATTAATTATGATGCTGAGCCTATATAATCCAAACAGTTTCAAAGGAAATTAGATTCTAATTTGGTACTGAACCAAACAGGAGGAATGAATAACCATTTCGATTTCGATTCTATTCCGGAGCTCAAACCAAACGGATTCTAAATATTTAAAAATTTAAATTTTAACTAGATAATTTTAAATATATCATAAAAGTATAAAAAAAATAAACATACATTTTTACTATTAAAATAAACTAATTTTAATTATCAATATTTAAACAAATAGTTACATATAAATAATATAAATTGACATTTAATTATTAAATTTTTAAATTGATTTAAAATTAATCTAGAAATTTTAAACTTCATCTACTACTAACCAAACATAATATGTCATATCTAAGCCTCTCTTATTCAATCCAATCCAAATCATGCACCATTATTCAGTATAATATATAATTTAATATTATTTAGTGCAACACACCATACATACCATAAGAATAACATTATGCTTATGAACTTTATATACAAACTAATTTATCATAATATAAACAAACAGTAGAAGTAAAAAGGCAACTCAATAAACATGGATAATTACTATAGTACTAATAAACGAGCGATCCCACATCCAGAGGTGGACTCAGGAATGAAACTTAGGGGAGTCAAAGGTTAAAGTAACAATTAACATAAAGAAAAATAAAAATAAACACAAATATGTATATTAATAAAATTCTCGTTAACTAATACATTTATAATTGTCCTCGACGAGATTTTATCTTTTGAAAATATTCTATAATGACTTCGTTATTAATACTATCAAATATATCATTCTCTATGTACACAACTAAGCTATCATTCAATCATTGATCACTAGTTCTATTTCGCAAACGATTTTTTACAACATTTATTGCTGAAAATACTCTCTTTATACTAGCAGTGACAACCGGTAAAATCCTTCAATATTAGTGGTATGATTAAAGAATTGCAGGAAGGGATGAAAATAAAATTAGCTCAAAAAGGATTGATATAAATAGGTCATCCATAGTAAAAGTTAAACTAAAAATCTATAAACAATAATTAGATATATTTTAAAAACATAACGTATTTAGACGACAATATTAAAATGATTCAGTTGAAAAAGATTAAGAGAAATATGATATCCATGGCAAAAGTAAAAAGGTAGTAAAAAAAAAATTATCCAAATTAGGGTGATTTTTGTAAAAAAATGACTATTGTTACAAAAAAAAAATAGAAATCATAATCAAAAATAGACAAATTTTTTTTATTTTATTTTTGTAAGTCTCTAATGTTCAAGAGTCCAAAATAATATGTCTAAATGATAGACATCAATAATTAAAAAATATGTTAGTATCATATTGAGACTATGATGTCTAAATTCAAGGGTAATTGTTTTTTAAATTATCTATTTAATTTATGTCATTTTTATAATGGATGAGGCTATTTGCACCCATAAAATTGGTCAAAACACCTATTACTTATATAAATATTTGATAAATTAAATATATTTAAACAAAATTACTTAAAACAACATAACAATTTAAATTGGAAAAAAAGTTACATAGCACACCCAAATAAAAACAAAATAAAGAAAAAAGAAGAAGCTTATTCTTAATGACTTGTCATTTATAAGAAGAATTAAATTAAAAATAGATTAATTTTTCTATTTGGTTTCAGAATTATTATGACAAAGTCCAATTTTTCAATTTACTGAAGAATAGTACTTTCATCTTGCATATGTAAAAGTTAAATTGCATATGTAGTAGACCTGAAGAATGGAGAAGTAAGCAATGAAAGTTTTTTGTTTTAAAGTTTGGATAAGGATATAAATCAAAAGTTCTTTCCGAAAGTTGAATTACACCTTCAACATATATATTTGATAAAACAGATGTCATATTGCAAAGAAGTTAATAACCATACATATCCATTCATTTTTGAATCTATTCTCCTCCATTATTCCAAGTAAATCTCCCACGTTAATTTAGGGGTAAAATTGAAAAAATCTAAAATAAATAAAAGCTAAGTAGTGTCACTTGATCCCATATGACTCTACGTAAGTCCGCCCCTGCCCACATCAATTTTATGTAAAAATTTGTATTTATAATATTATTCCTACTTTAATTCTCAATAATCCAACCATTGGTATCAGCTGGCAACTTAACTAAACCTCCAAATGTGCTATAACTGAAACTTCTTTAGAAAAAGCCTTGCTATCGTGGAAAAAACCATTAGCAGGTCAAAATGCACCAGAGTTGATAATGGAAATGGTAAGCTGAGTATCCCAAAAACAGATCCAATTATGAAGAGATTACCGCTAGCTGAAAAGCCATCCAGATAATCATTTACTTTCTGCCTTTTGACATCATCTTCCTGAATATATATATATATATATATAAATACGTAAAAGAATTGAAAATGAGGAAAAAGAATATATTTCATTATGACTACCTGATTCCTTTACAAACGTACAAAAAAATTAGTATTAGTCCAAACAGCTCTAACAAGCATAACAGAAATCAACTTATACACCAATGAGCCCCTAAGCAATTAACCTTCAATGAGTAAAACACACCCTGCGAATAATTAAACACCAATCTAACGGCAACGGCAAACCATATAATATGGTTTCCGCTTATGGACAGAAGAATTTTCAGTTCAGTTGGGTGGCACTTGGGCAATAAAACAAGCAGAAGCAACCACACTATATATACCTACACTGAGATTTACCAGAGTAAGCTTCATCACCAATTCTATTCTTCTGAAATGTCCTGGAAAGCTGACCAGTAGACACCCAGGATCTTGTATCCCATCAAATCAAAGGACCTTGACCACCATATGGCTGCAGTGTTATTTTACAAATTTTGCAAAATTTATGGTCCTAACTATGTATCACTAAAGCGAAAACAGTCAGCAACTCCCAGGCGGTTTGCAAGCCGGAGAACAGAAGATTGCACAATTTCGTATTGTGGAGAGAATGAATTGGGAAGATGAGGTAGGCAGACAGGCAGATATTCCTCACTATCTTCCAGAGGGCAGAAGAGAGAAAGTACACATCGGCAGAATATAAATCTGGAGATAAGACATATCATATAAGAATATATTTGCTGAAATAGCCAAAAAATAAGTCAAATTTAAAGTCCCATCATAGAGGCTTTGTAGGATAGATAATATTAAACATACAACCTATTCATACAAGCCTCATATAATAATATAAGCTGATGGTGTATGAAATTACAATCTTTTTCGTAAATTTTTAATTTTTATCCATCTAGTGATATTATATCACACTAAGTTATACAGAAATGTTGCATAAATATGTCGAATATGCAGCATTACTCTTGTAGAATTGGGTGACTTTGGCCCTGGTTGGGCTCATCTTAAGCATAATCAATTGCCACTCCTTTTAAAATGCTAGATATATACCTGAGAATAAGCCTTCGTAGAAATGGATCAGCCAGAACTTGTGCCCAGACCAAATCCAAGTTAGTCGACTTACAAAGCATGATCTCCCACTCGGAGAATGAACTGGAGAGTATGTTCTGAGCGTCATTGATAACATCCTAAAAGCAGAACATCAGGAGAAAATAAGGCCAACTAGAATACAATGAATCATTACGATGCTCAAAGGTTTTGCAATCAACTTACCGCATTGGCATCAGAAGTCGAGAGGCCAACCATTTGACAGAATGCCGGTAGAGGTGCAGTCAAGAAAAAGGTAAACTGACTTCCATTCTGTGCTGTATCAGGAGTAGATGATAAATCCTTGAATGCTGGCCTCGAAGGTGAAAGAAGCAGGGCAGCTGTCTCTCCCCTTTCTGCACCATGCAGGACCTGGAAATTATTCAAAAACAACATGCTAAGAGGTCTAGAGATTTAACTTAAATTTAGAAGGGCACAGATAAAACGCAGTAATGATTCGTACAGGTTTGGCACACATTGAATGTAGTTGAGAACAAAATCAAATCCATCCAGATTGGTTAACATATAAATATGGTCATGTTGGTGGCATATAATTGCATTTGAATACAGCTTTACAACAATGGTTTTTTGTACTTTCCTTAAAAGGAAAAGAACCAAAAGGTTTTTACATTTATGCTCAGAACATGCAAATCATTATTTCAGAGTCAGTTCAATCCAATAAAAATAAAGCTTTATGTCACGGCCCTCCCTACATATACATACATAAAATAAATAAACGAAGAAAGCCTATTTGTTCTCTGATCCTTCATCCCTTGATTGATTTATAGCAAACATTCTCATCGTAGAAATTATCTCATTTTAATTAGTAAACTAATTGATAGTCTCAAAAAATTTCCACCTTAAAGTTTTAATGCATAAATCAAGCAGTGAGTGAGAACACCCAAGTGCCAACCCCAGTGATCCTTGGTCCACTCTCTAAAATAAGGAAAATCCATAATGACCATGCTTGATAAAGAGAATTATAACCTGACATAGAAAAAGTTCTAGACTAATCTCCTACCCAACCTCTCTCTTTAGATTTCTAGATTTTCATATTATCTGCTCCTAGGCTGATAAAAGATGTTGAAGTCTTTATAAAGAAAAAGGAGAACAAAAAGGAAGAGAAAGATAATACAATGATATATTATTTTTTTCTTTTTAAAAGAATAAAATAAAACAAAAAACCATGGTGTCTGAGTCTAACTGTACAAGGCACACACCCCCCTCCCCCCCACATGGTTCAGGTAAACTTCAGGCCATGACCAGCAGGCAAGAGTGGCCCCCAGGAATTGATTGCACCCAGTGAAAGTTCAGTCTTAAACCTAATGCTTCCTATTTTTAGGGTGGATCATGCAGTTTATTTTGTAGATAAAGAATGACAAAACATAGATGGGACAAATCTTGCCCTGGGTATATCCAAAGGTGCTAAACAATTTCTCCAACAATGTGGTGGTATGTTGTAAGTATTTTTTACACTTCTATGCTCCCTGATCCAAAAATAAAACTTTCTGGGGCCATTCGAACTGACGTTTCATTCAATACCAGTCCTTATTCCTTACAAAAGTGTTTCCAACATCAAATATTGATATTTTACAAGAAACTTGAACAAGGCCTTCAATATGTCACAACTCCTGAAATGGTTATAGAATTAGATCAAACATATCATGGAAGTAAGATGATTTTAAAATCAAATGAGATTGATGCATTGCTTTTTTTTTTTTCCCCCCTCCAAAATATCAGAATGGCTTAAATACTTTTAAACAGAACCATAATAAACCACATGTTAGCAAAAGCACCTGTTTAAACTATACATAGACGCAGACTGAATCAATATTGCCTGACAAGTAATATACAAGTTATGACAAACCTGCCTTGAATGCATGGCTGTTGTCGCTATCAATAATCAAGAACAAAGGTCTACGAGTAAAAGGAATTATATCACCAGGGTAGAGGTTATTTGGACCTGAAAATACAAATGTGCATGTGAGAATGAAAGAAAAGTTACAGGAATTCTGATTTCATAGCACATGGCTACAAAGAAAAGAAGTTATAGATGAACAGAAGTGAAGTCAATCATAATTCCTCACAAGAAAGACTAGACACAGAACGGATTTAATATAAGTGCCTACTACCATGTCCTCGAGGACCCAACCACAGATAATTTTCATAGTAGTCGCATAACTCTTTCTTGCCATTCATATGATATTCAGGTGTAGAACTATTCTGTTTCTGAGAGATCCGAGAAACCACTTTGTTATTTGAAGATTTCTGTGATCCTCCAGAACTTTCCATTTGTGCAAAATTACTACGACCAGCCTTTCCTGCACAATTGATGACTGAGGTTACTAATATACGATCAACAGTCCCAAAAAAAATTAAAAAAACATTAAAAAAAAAATCAAATAACAACTAAAGCATATGGCTTCATTGAAGTTTTAACTAGCAATAATGAAGAAGTTAAACCTGAGGCTGATAGATATATTAGCATGATGCTCTCAGGAGGGAGCTCCTCACAAATTGTCGAAATTACCTGCATGGGCATCATCAATTAAACATCAACCTTGGTAATTATATATCCATAACAAAAACAAAAGACATGATTCTAGTGGGCATATCATATATATCAAAGTAGCTACTGATATTAAAGAAGTCAACTTTAAGCCACTCAGATAAACAGTTTGCTGAATTATAATGAAGTTACACCGTTCTTGGGTATTGGTACATGGAGAAACAATAATGGGAAAAGCACATTTTAAAGTTCGGTTTTAGCATGAAAACAAATAATATAGCACTCAAAGTTGAAACTACACAAAAAATTGATATACATAATATAGAAGAAGACAAGTGTGGAGTGAAAAGGCAAGCTTTTACATCATTGATACTCCTACATAATTCAAATACATGATGACATTCAGGGCAAAATCAAACATATTTTTCCAAAAATTATTGAGATCCATAAAGTCACATGGTTACTGGGAAAATCTACAAAATTCCAGGAGAAAAGCTTACTAAGATGCAGAAGCAGGGAAGTATGCATAACAGAACATGGTAAAAACAGTAAATTCAATAATGTAATGACTTTAGAACTCACCGCTATCAAATGGGTCACAGATGGATGATAAAGAACAGCCTTCCTGGGATTTGGAGGAAAAGTTGGATCACTTATGTCGACGGTAAAGTTTATATCTATCATCCCAGAAGCCCCAGAATGATCAATTGAAGCACCAGAATGATCATTGGATACAACTGGGTGTTTCTGGAAGAAAGATCCACTTGGCTCCCATTCCAAACATTGCAACATTCTATAAGTGTCCAAAGTAAGTTCAGCAAATTTAACCTGAAAATGAAATCACACTCACATCAACCAAGATTTCTATTTGCAAGGTATAGTTCTGATATTGAACTCTGAAAGATCTCATACTATGAACTTGCATCATCTTAAAAAGAAGCATACCTCATTCCTGTGATAACTTGTCAGGATTGCATCTTTAAATTTTACAACCTTCTTTGCATGGAAACGAGACACATATTGAAGAGAAGCTGAATGGGTATCAAACATAGGACTATACCGCAAGGGCCTGATATTTGTAAAGGCTGTATCAATTTTCATAAAATGCACTATTTCTTGCACCACTAGCTTCCATTCTTTGAAGTTTGTTTCCTACAATAAATAAATTATATTTTCTTGATCATACAACAACCACACAGAAGCAGTATATCAATTTGCTCATAAAAGAGATCCATAGAGCACCTCTTAATTCATAAATACACAAGGGCCTTTAAATGGCCATATTATCACATAATGACCAAAACATAAAGAACGGACATTAAATTACTAGCCTTTCTATGTTAATCACCAAAATTTAAAGTTAATTTAAATTTCTCCTAAAATTTTGACTGGTCAAGTTATGACAATATTCATATACTATAAAAAGCAAATACTATGGTTCTACGCTGCCTCACCCTTTGGACTGCACCCAAAAAAATAACATGATAGTAACATCTAAAACGTCACCTTACAGAATAGAAATCTCAACCCCTACATAGCAAATGTGCAGTACAATATTCACAATCAAAGAATACAATAGCGCTTCAGGGAGCGACCAGAAACATGAAAGTAGGAGTTTTCCATACCTATAGCATTATGAGCTTTCACCCCTTCAGGTTTACTAGTCAATTACATTAAAGGAATTATTGTTTCACTATCTCTCTTTCGCTAAACATGCTCTAACTATCTAGTCTGAGAGTCACCTAACACCTAGGCAATTAAACAAGATACAGCAACTTAGGATCACAATTCACTATTCCCACCAAACATTTTGGGCCAAGCCACTGTACTTCCAAAACACAGATGCACAAATAGTCAAAAATTAAGAATTGAAAATAAATAAATAAAATGCTAAAGTTCATCTTAGATCAAAACTAATCTGTCTGTCTGGAAATGACTTGCGTATATACGTATATATATTTTCAGAGGAATGCCTCCTAAGCTTGTAACACATTTTAATGGAAGTTACAACAAAAGAAAACATTTAAAAAAAAAAAAAAAAAAAAAAAAAAAAAAAAAGCCATCATTGTCAATATAGACTATAAAATTGTTTTCCTTCCATTTTCTTAGCAACCAAACAAAGGCTAATATTAGTCAAAAACACAAATACTCGTAAATTCCTGAAACGGCATATGACTTCCACATCTAATAAACAAAAATAGAAAATAGAAAGACTTAACATCGTCTTCATCAACAATTCACGAAATCAAGTTACGAAGTTCTTTTCAAGAAGAATTCATCGTAATCCAATCAAACAAAGACTAAAACGAAAAGAAAAGCACAAGCAAAAATTTAAGCTTCACGAGAAAACAGTAAAATTTTACCCGAAAATTCGACCGGCAATCTTCAACCAATTCCCTGAAGCGTTCGACGAGAAGCTTGACCATTTCAGTCCGGTTCAAAATCAAAGAAACAAGCAAAAACCTCGCGTAAAACCTCAGCTCCTTGAACCGAACTCTTAATTCCTTCACTTTGACTCCCTCAAAGTACCTCCTACTCAGAATCGCCTCGTAGAACACGTATGCTTCGACGATGAACCTGGCCTCGCTCGTCCTCATGTACTGGTTGAAGTACAGCTGGCCGATCCGGCTGGCGATCTCGCCGATTTCCCACCGGTTCAGGCCGGATTCGACGAGCTTCGCCCGGTTCTCCTGCTGGTACTTCCATAACCGCATGTAGGCCTTGAAGACCTTGTGGAAGTAGTGGTGGTGGTTCTGCGATCGTTGTCCGTACAATGGTAGGTCACGGACTCTGGCGAATTTACGGTCGGCACTCTCGACCAGGGCGCGGAACGTCTGCGAAACGATGTCGTGCTGCGACATGAATGCCGCGGGCGGTTGCTTCACGCTGCTTGTTTGCTTGCTTGCTTCACGCTTTACCGTTACCGTTACTGTGTGGCTCCGGTTTCTTCCATCTCGGAAAATGAGAAAAGTTTCGCAAGACAGAGAGAGAGAGAGAGAGAGAGAGAGAGAGAGAGAGAGAGGAAGCTGAGCTGTGGCTTTGTGGTACTGTCAGCATGAAATTCTGTTTTGTTACAACAGAGGGGAGAGAAAATTAAAATAATATTTATTTTTCTTATTTAATTCAAAATTAAAGCTGAGCTCGTAAAGCTTATTATTATTATTATTATAAATAATCGGTTCTTCTTTTTTTAATTTGCTGGTTTCTGTAAAGATAAAGTGCCTGGCCTGGCGGCTTTGGATAGGGAGAATTTTTTTTTTTTTTTTTTTCCACTTTTTTCTTTACAATTTTTCAGTTTTTAATTAGTTGATAAGGCTAATACTACTTTTCATTTAAGTAGATATTTATTATGTGGCTTTGGCTTTGAATTTCTTAAATCCACTCATCAAATTGTTCATTCTTATTTATTATAATTTATATTTAAATTTTTAATTTATTTAATGAATCATATAAATTATTTTTATATAAAATAATACTCACGTTTATGTTACATCGTTTAGAATCATTTTTATGTATGTATTAGTGACCCCATTATTTAGAGTTTTGTTAAATGCATTTATTTTTATTTTATTAATTAAGATATACAAAAGTAAATTTGATTTAATACCAATTTGCATCAAAAATAAATATAAAAAAGTCTTCGATTATTTGAAATTAATTTTTAATGAGTTGGCATTAGATATCCTTACCTCAAATATATGAGATTATAATGAATAAATGGTTATAAATTAGTGACATAAATTTAAGAAAGAAAATTTAATTTAAATAGTTTGAGTCTAATTAAAAATTATATTAATTAAGATTAAAATTATATTTATCCTAAGTAATAAAACAATATGCATAACTTATTATTTTAAACGCCTTAGTATATACCTTGAATATTTGAAACACATTATAAATTAATTAGGTAATTATAGATGTATTTAACCAATTGATTGCAAAATGATTAGATATAAATAAATTTATAGTTTTCACGTGTACAACTTGTATATACATTTATATATTAGCATTACTTCAGTTCTCAATGATGAATTTATATTATGGTAACGTGGATGAATTATTTCAAATATTCTCTAGCTACCCCATGTGCCTAGACTTTTTTTTTCTTTTCCTTTTTAAAAAATAAAAATAAAAATCAACCAATTTCTCAAATTGCAAATAAAAAGTGGGACTTTGGTGGTCAATCATTTCATTTGTCAAATTAATGATAGGACTACCCAACAATCATGACCTGATTGTTCCTTGATTAGGGCATTTGTTTGTCAGGTTATAGAAGTCAACAAAAGTAAATAAAGTCATCTTTTCAAAGTACTGTAAAAGAAAACAACCCTAAAATAAATAATTAAATTTTATGATTAATATCTTTTATATTTGTAGTTTTTATATAATTAAAAAAAAAAACTCTGAGTTTTTCAGGATTTTCAACTTGGAAACAACTTCAAGACATTATTTTCAAAACGGGGTAAATCTAGACACCCCCAAAGTTTAGTCTAAGTAACATATTCACCCCTGTTATTCATTAAGTAACATAAAGACCCATATTTTGATATTTTAAGTAACATTAAGACCCCCATTTTTATGTGTCAAGACCTCCATATTTTCCAATTCTGAGAGTGTCTATATTACTTTATGAACAACAGGGGTGAATTTGTTATTTAGACTAAATATTGGGGGTGTTTATGTATTTACCCCGAGTTTTGACTCTCATAAATATAGGGAAAAGGATGTTGTGGTCCAATAACAAAACCGATTATAAATGGTCCCAAATAGCTCTAGCAAGCGATGAGGGGCATTGTATTATCAAAGAAAAGTTAGGTCAAAGCAAAGCAAAGCGAAAGCTTCCAACAAGAAAGAATTGCAAATTCAAGTTGTCAGAAGATAATGAAAGAAGAATAAAAGATGAACTTGTTAAGGAATTTGTAAAAGAACTTGTGAAGAAATATACTTTTGGATTTTTTGGTTATGGTTTATGAGAAAGAAAAGAGTTGGTTGTAAGCATTTGCCAGGAAGGGCCAGAAGATCCCACAACAACTGATGGGTATCGGCTTGGATTGGTTGGCATTTGGCAAAGGTTAATAAGAGAGGATTGTGTTGAGTTTGTGTTTGTGTTTTTATTCGACGACTTGAAAGCAACTTCCTCGCTCAATGACAGGCAAGTTTATTTGTTTTCTTTCAAAATGCCATCTGGCCAATGCATTTTTCTATTAGCTCTATCTGCCCATGTGATTGCCTTGCGTAAATTATGGTTCTCAAATGAACTGGAATTGTACTTCCATATGCACGGTATTTTATACCAAATCAATTTAATATCCCTTTTTCTTTCCCATTTTAGATACATAATGTTAGTAAAAGGAAAACAAACCATAAAACAGTATGATATAAATAAAAATATATAGTAATATATAATGATGTTTTCTGTTATTATGTTATGAAAAAATGATACATTATTAATTAGTAATGTTTTTGGAAAGATACTATATGTTAGTCAAACATTTGTTTTCGGTAGTATTATCATTATTATAACTTGTTAATATCTAGAAATTGACTATTAGAGGTGGGCAATTGCCGACAATAGATCATCACAAACTTGGTCCACAAAACAAGAATGGTTAACAGTATCAGTGATGGTGTTGGTACGAATTTTTTGATGCTGAAGTTAGGACTCTGGCTTACCAAAATTTTTAGAGAAGATGTTCTCAAAGTAAAGAAATCTAAAGAGAGAGAGAGAGAGAGAGAGAGAGAGTTTGGGCAATAATGCATAGCTTCATGAGTTAGTGGGTGAAGTGAAGGTTTATATTGTGAATAGTTGGCTCTCAATTAAGCTTTTGTCAAGAGTCCCACATTGTTTATTTATAACTTTGGTGTAGGCTTGAGTTGCTATATATAGAAGCTTAAGCTTAAGGTTTTTGTATCCCACAATACGAAGTGAGTAAAACTCAAGTATTGTAATTAGCTCTAGGTAAATAGAGAGGTGGTAATTTAC
>JANKKB010029588.1:12307-24076 GCA_026225775.1 Bursera palmeri | reverse complement strand
TTTCTGATTGCCACTGTTGAAGCAAAACCTTCTCTTTAGATTCTGGTTGTTTCGTTTCTCCGGTAAGATATCCTATTTTTCCTTTGCTGTTGAACAAGAGCCGCACCTTCTGAGCCCATTCTCTATAATTTCTACTGTCATCTAATTTCTCCATCGTGAATTGGAATAAACTACCCTTAGAATTGTGAGTCGAACTTCCGGCAGACACACCACCAGGGATTTCAAAGGGTGAAAATTCTGTCATTGAAAGAATTTAGCTCCTGTATGAGAGTGAAAAATTCAATCTTCCACTGGAAGTGTCACACAGAAGAGAAGAGCTAGAAGGGAGACGGAAAACTGAAAAAAAAAAAACAATTTTCCGGCTTGGAGCAGAAGAGCAGCCGCCGACCGGTGCACCAGAATCAGAGAGAGATGGCGGAAGGACTTTCTGGCTGAAGGATTTTGCTCGCCGTTGACGTCTGAACACAATGGTGCCGGAGGTGAGACGAGACGCTCGTCAGAAACGGAGATCGGCACCGAGATTTACGAAAAAATCGAACGGCGCGTGTGGAGAGTGGCGGCGCGTCGCTGCTCGGACGTCGGAGATCGTCCTGGGTTTTTTCGGCGAGGGAGAGACGATCCGTCCGGTGGTGTCAGCTGGTTGATCGGACATCGGTGTAGCGTTTACCGGAAAGAAAACCAGACGACACAGATTGGAGACCGACGAGAGGAACGGCGAGAGGAAGTAGAGCTCACACTGGTGATGTCGTAGTGAAGACATGACACCAGAGGAACGTCGCCAGAACAGTACTGATCGCCGGAAACAGTACCTTTTGCAGGGGGAAAAATTAACGGAGGGTTTTTGTATTTTTCCTGATATCCTACTCTGATACCATAAAGACTTGAAGTCTCTGAATTTTTGTATATATGTTTAGGTTACAAAGAACCAAATATATAGTGTACATCATAGAGTAGAAAAAAGGAAAGAATCCCTATAATAGGAGAAAATCATAAACTCCCTATATTAGTGGATCTAATCTAATCCCTTCCTAATATATTTACACTATACAGGAAACAGAAATATTCCTATTTTCAACAGTTTCTACAATATTCTCCCTCTAAATAACATTTTGATAGTTCTTGTTACATTATGTCTAATAACCCATTCATTTAACTTGGACATTGTCGCAACCGAATACATTATCCCATATCTATCATGACAACTCTGTACGTTTCACATCTAGAGCCATGAATTCTACTAAATACTTATTCCACTCATAATTTCTAAGGCTTTCATATATAAAATATAAAGCGAACTAATCAGTATAACAAAACACTATGGTAAAAGCTTACATCCTGCTCAAGTTGAAGTCTGTATGGATAAGAATCACTGCTTTTACCACACGATCCAAGACTTTCAGCCTTTTCGCTACATTTCCACACCTGAATCAATCACAAAATTTTCCGTCAGCACAAGATGTTCAGGATACCAGATGAAAAAAAAAATGAAGAGGATTATAATTAATATCTAACAAGATATTATGAAACTGTTCAAACCCAGGAATGGAAGGTGACAATATGAGTAACATTCAACTAAAAGTCCATTCAAATATTTGGCCTGGAAAGCTAGAAACATTAAAAGAACTTCCAATTGAAGCCAACAAAGAATAAAGGTCTTAGGTATTATTTCTCCTAAATAAGCATACAGAAACTCAAAACTCAGGTTATTGGCTGTATTCTGAGATTTAATTAACAAGTGACGTTACAGTATTTAAAGCATTCAAATTCAACAAAAAGCTACTACTATTGAAACATGAGAACAAGCCAAGACTCCAATTATGAAGATACTGTCCAACAGGGAATAAGAGAAACAAAAGGAAGGAACTGGTAAAATAAATCCATGCACCCAATAGCTTGGTTCCGGTTATGTTTAAAAATCTTTATCAACATTGGTATGAACCCAACTTCATGATCCAGTGAGAAGACATGCCCATCAGAACTAACCTTTAAGTCAAAGTCCGAGTCATAGAAACTCGCCCCAGAACGGGAAAATCTGGAGATTGGATTAGTTCTGTATGAAGATGTCAGAGAAATAAGAAAAATGAAAGGTTAACAAAGGAGAGAAGTCAGAGCTGCACCCATAACAACATAAATAACGACAATGCAGCCTTACAAGCTTACGGCAGATTGCTGAAATGGTGAGTCACACATCTTGAGATCATGAGCTTTGGCGTTTATCACATAAAATACATTCAGAAATTCTGCAAAGACCCTGGCTTCTTTGTGCGCGTGTACAAACAAGCATCATATATACTGTGAATCGCAACAAGCATCAAATCTCTGTTTATTAAAGCATATTCAACGATGAAATCAACAAATTTTTACCAACAATAATCATATTACAAGAAGAACAGGACATAATTCGAAAAGAAAGCACTGTGCTACCTGTGAACGTGAGATGCCGACAAATAAATTCATGAATGCACAGCTACCAGTCATTTTCAATACAACCGTACAAATGTTAACTAACGTAAGTGGCGAGCTTAAAAGTAAAATCCAATATCTGTTTAAAGGCAAACCACCCACCAACAGAAATTTAAAAGAAAGGTCATCATAAAAGAGAACAAAAATTAAAGAATAAAACGTGCTGAATAATTCATATGCAACAACAATCAATTACATCTCTACATTTATGAAAGTTAGAGCTGAAGGAAGAAAGCAGTAAAATTTGAACATTATGAGAGTATCATTTGTTTCCAAAATAACACAAAAAAAAAAAGTGGGGTAGCTCAACCTAGCTGTTATAATTGAAGAGAAAAGTTAAGTTGTTTCCATTGTGACTTAAAAAGGACGGATTTTACAACTTCCTTACGAAAAGGTTTCAAATTTTAGGCAGAAAAGGGAGAAATTGGTTACTTTAGCTCCTTTCATACCTTTCCCTTGTTGTGGCAAAATAATAATAATAAAAATTAAGAAAGATAAAAAGCTTGGTGCGGGTAACATTAAGTCAAAAGGGTTAGTTGGTGGGCATATGTTTTGTAAAAAGCTTCCAATCTAAAGCACATCGACGAAATGAATAGCTCAAGGAAATAAAGAAGCAAATGAAATAGCTCAGCCTCTCAGTGGTCCATTTTGACCCATCAACAAACAGAAACAATGATGGAACCCTTTTTACCCCACCAAAACAAATATTCAAATGCAGATTGAAACAGTCACACAGAGAGAGAGAGAGAGAGAACTGAATGGAACAAAATTTATTTGATTGATTCAAAGGGGTATAAAAGTAAAAGAGGAAAAGTAAGGAACAACCTTAATATTAAGACGATCCTGAGGCTGAGACAGTACAAGAAAGACTTTAAAAAGAAAAGAAAAGACCCAAAATCCAAACTTTAAATGCTTCTCCTCTTTCTTTGCAAAAAGAGTGATAATAAGATTGTTTAATCTTCAAATGGATAGAGAGTCAAATCAAAAAACAAAAAACAGACAGACACAGACATAGACACGCTCTCAAAAAATTCAAAATCTAAACTTTGAAGTAGGTGAAAGAGAGAGATAGAAAAGGACAAAGTACAGTTGAGTATGTTCAGCTGGGAAGATTTTAATATCCCGTTTCTACTGTAAGAGAGATTTCAATTTAAACATACAAACCATAAAATAAGTAAGCAACTTTAAAATAGTTTACGTCGTTATTTATGAGTCTCGGACTAACTCAACTCAAGTCAAGTAAAGTCCAAAAATAAACAATTAATATTTTGTCTCATTTTATGTTTATATAACAAATTAGGTACAAAGCCCGCGCGTTAGGCGGTTATGATTATTTAATATTATTTTTTTCAATTAAATAAAAAATAGAATTATAAAATAAATAAATAAAAATGATGAAATCAGACAGACTGAGGCATAGATATCTCGCTCTTTTTAAGGAGATTCAAGCTCTTTACGGTTGGCAAAACTTAGAATCCGGTGCAGCAGTTTTTTCTGAATAATTTGTCTTCTCCAGGATACAATAGCTCAATTATTCATTGTATAGCTCAAACAAATTCTGCACAAATAGTTGAGCTCAAAGCTTCACCAAAAGAACACAATTCTTTGCCCAAAAATATCTGAAATAAAAGTGAATGAAAATGTAAAATAATTGTAAATGTTGTTGTTTTTTAATAATCACAAGGATAGTCCTATTTATAGGAGAAAATAAGCCAATCAAAATAAATATATGTCATAATCACATGAAGGTTATATGACTTTATAGTTCATCTTCCATTCATCTTCCATCTTTAACTCATATTAAAACCTTCAACCTCTTCACTTTTCACTTCTTAACTTCAAAAACCTTCAAATC
The DNA here is from genome assembly GCA_026225775.1 of Bursera palmeri. Lineage (NCBI taxonomy): Eukaryota > Viridiplantae > Streptophyta > Magnoliopsida > Sapindales > Burseraceae > Bursera > Bursera palmeri. The sequence continues at coordinate 19,758 of JANKKB010029588.1, read as the reverse complement.
CTTAAATAACATATTAAAAGAGATTTAATAAATGAATTAAATATTAAAAGTTATTAAAATTACCTTCAAGTAAAGCCTACTTGTTAAAAATTTAAAGCCTAAAAAATCCTACTTATCATTCTACATGTCAATTATACAAATTTATGCTTCAAAATTATATAAATATATAGATTGAATATATATTTATTTCCCATAATAGAAAACAAGGCAAGTACAACTGAGGAATCTAAACCAAAAGGAGGGGAATGGAGAGGACTGAGGAGAGACTTCAAATGGGCCTCTCATTCTCCATTATCACAACCACCAATGGGCCTTCCACTCCCAAAAAAAATCCATTTAATTTTAGAGTGTTTCCGTTCGTAGTAAATATTATTGTTGGGCTTTTCATCCATTAAATCTAATAGGGGTTCGTGTCCTAACAGATTTAACTAAAAATAGACTTAACATATGAAAGATAGGATAGGAGTGAGTATAGAACTTATCACATAGAATACCCACGCACACAAAAGGGTTTTTGTGTGTTTAGAATTGTAACTTACCTTGTTAATGGGATTCCTACACCTACCCTTATCGAGTTTTATAATACCATAAACTTCCTTTATATATTACAGCTCTCTCAAAACTATTTGATCCAGTCTTTTCAAGGCCTGCAACAACAACAGTAGCTGCTATGGGTGGATAAATTAAGCACTTAATTTATGAACCCCTTCTAGTTAAACTTAAACTATCTCCTTGGACTTGAAGTATATGGTGACCAATTAGGGTCTTATTTATTTTTATTTTCCACTTTATTCACCATACATCATTAAGTGTTATAAGTCGTAAAAGAGTTAGTGGTGGAATCCTTTTCCATTCCATTTTCAATTCACTGAGTAATTCTTTCCGTTCTGAACCATAAAAAGATGATGAAAAGACATTATATATATATATATATAGGGAGTGCGGGCCACCATACATCCACTTGAAACCACAAAAAAAGATCAGATGGGATGGGAACATGAACATGCCCATTGCCACCCTCCATGAGCCCAAACCATCGAGTTTCCTCTTCCCATTCCAATTTGAGTGTTTTCTTTGACAGAACAATCATAACACTCATTCACTGCCAATGGAGTGGAGTGGAGTGGGGACTGCTCACCTCAACCTATAAATAATAACACTACACTAGTACGAGAGAGCTTAACTTCCATTTATCATCATCCTAAATTGAGTAAGGACAATTTGATCGATTAATTATTATAAGTAATGACGTCCTATAACATACATAAATATTTGATGGAGACTACACCAAGCACAAGTTGGCCATATTCATATGAAAAATATTATGAAAAATGAAATACTCACGGCGCTGCCTTCCTTCCATTCAATCTCGTCTTTCTCTGCCCTCAAAATTGGAAGCCTCTAACTCCAAGTTGGCAAATAAAATAATTGAACCTCAATCAATCAATTAACAAGAGGGCCAGCCGCCAGCCAACTTTCCTTTTGAATTTTAATTTCCAAGATTAAGATGCCGTCATAATCAGTCCTCAAACAAAACCACTTTTCTTCTTCCTCATAGACATCTATACTGAATACTAATTGGTACGTTTTAAACACCCCATATCCACTTGTACTTGCCAAAAACCCAAACTAGTAAATTTTCAAGATTTTTCTATTTTCTCACGTATCTCTACAACGTTAGTCTCAGTCTCTCAGAGCAGAGAAGAGCAATTATTTGTTTATTTATTTTTTATATTATTGTTGTTGCTGTATTAATGCGTCATTTTGTCCCTAAAACGACGCCAAGCATAAAGCAGGTCTTCCTTGTTTACTCTCTCCTCAATCTCCAGCTCCAACGACCATCTCCTCTCATCCCAGGTCCTTGTTTTTCTATATTTTCTTTCTTGTCCTCTGCCTTCATGATAAACAGATTTCTTAGACTCAGAGATGACTGACTATCTTTCTTTCTTTTCAAAATTATTCGTTTTTTTCACACACTTGTTCTTGATCAACATACTAAAAAATTATTCTTTCTTGTTCTTTTAAATACTTTTAATTTCGCATGTCATCTCGGAATTAGAAAGATTAGACATGCTCATGCTAGATGAGCTTGTAAAAGATCCATTTATGTTATTATTGCCGAAGTTTCCATCTTGTACCATACTCGTATTCTATAAATGGAAATAGTCTTCAGCAGAGGCCGTAAGAGCAGACTTTCCTTTTAAGTTGTATTAGTCCCAGTGAGGCTGAGCCACACCCTCATTTATTCACTATTCAATGGGTAATAACATGTCATTCATTCTGCATAAGGAATTCAGCCCAAGTATTCTCCCCTTTACAATTCTTAGATGGATCAAATTTTGTCTGACAGGGTGGGAGTGCTTGGAATGGATACTCACCATAAAATTAGTTTATCAGATGCCTTATGAACATTGTTATGTAATAACTCCCTCACCCGTACTCTGCTACCTAGCATATGCATGTCAGAAAAGCAACTATATGCTGCTCTTTGTTTCTATAATCATCTCTTATTTGTCTCTGAGTATGCCAAATTCCTTTTTGTTGAAATCAGCTTTTAGATGCTTATAACGGGGTTGCTGAGAAGGCCCCTCTGATAGGTTTTGGATTGTGAGGAAACTAAGATCATTTTTTGGTAAAGTCATGCTATGCTAGTGGCTCTTTGAACCTGTAGCTTAGCCAATTATGAACTAATTTGTTTGTAGTCATTTCTTATGCTCCATTATTTAATAGATTACCTATTGGATATCAGTAAGGCTGCTAAATGGTTTTCCTTGGCCAGAAAACTAGAGTTGTCTCTTTTATTGGGCTATTATATTTATATGACTTTTTGTTAGTATTGTCTGATGCTACAATTTTAATCACATAACATATGTTCTGGTTCTCAGCTATCGTACCTGAGTCATACTCATATGATGATGTAGTCCCTTAAGTCTCCAAGTTGTGGTTTTCTGTCTATTAAGTTTGGCAGATGAATGATTGAGGATTACCGTTGCTTAAATGCGTGAATGTTGTGGAATTACTCATTTATTTTGAAGAACGAAGTGTTGAAGCGGGGTTTTGTCCCGGAAATGTTACACATGTTGCTGATCCCCGGAAGAAAGAAAGAAAAGGTTTCCTGCATGAGCATGGAGACCCTTCAGACACTTGTGGGCTTTGCAATCCAGTGCTTTCTTTGTTATGAACCTGAAAACCTAATCTCCTTTTTGCTGAACTCAATCAAGCCTTAAACTCTGATCCCAATATCTTCGATTTAGTATTATTAGGTCTCTGCAAAACTTTGGCATTTTGCATCTGTCAAGTTTGGCTGTCATCTAAAGACCATGAACCGTCAGAGTATTATTTCTGTAACACAAAATGAGTCTAGCAAAGGAGTCTCACGGTCTTGTTTCTCTGCCTTATCCCCAATTCACAATTTCTTGAATGTTGAATCAGGAGGTCAAAGTTTAATTACTGGTGAATGTTCCTCTCCAGATCCACCACCTTTTATGCAAAGAGAAACTCTCAATTCTCCTAATCATATGCGAACATCAACAGCCCAATCCCAAAAGTATTGTTTCATATCTAGACCAAATAGCCCCGTGGCTCCTGGTTCTCATCTCCAACTTTCAAAGGGCACATTTTCGCGTTCTTCTGTATTTTGTACCAGTTTGTACCTATCATCTTCATCGAGCTCTGAAACTCATCGACAATGTGGAAATTTGCCATTTCTTCCACATCCACCCACATACAACCAATCTGTTTCAGCAGTTGACTCAACAAAGTCCCCATCGCTTTTCAGTGAGAATGTAGGGAATCCATTTGAGGAGCACTCAGAATCTCTCGTTAAAGATTTTTTTAATTTGCGCGGAGATGTTTCTGATAGCAGCTTTCAAGGTGGAACTTGTGTAGATGACAGTCTGGTGCTTAATGAGCAATTGGAGCTGCAGTTTTTATCTGATGAACTTGACATAGCTATAACGGACCACGGAGAAAATCACAGGCTTGAAGTAAGTACATTTTATATTCCCCCTTCCCTGAATTATGTTTTAAGTAAATATACTGGGATGCTGCCTGGACTGCAACGTAATTAAAACGTCCCAAATTCTAATTTTTTTAGCACTTGGACTATTCTAGGAATATCTCGAAAAAATATATAAATGGGATATCATCTTTCTGTTGAAAAACCCTTTTTTAACTCATATCTTGAAGATTGGAGGAGCATATGGTAGAGCTGGTTTTTCCTTGCTTTTCACTAGTACATAGAAATTTCTGAATGATTTTCTACTTGTATCCAGGAAATATATGAAACGCCTAAAGCTTCATTAAAATCGTCCATAGGACTGGTGTGCAATCAGAGCTATGTCTCTTCAGCACCATCTGTGGATGCTCTTTCTAGTCATCCGTCTCCCGGGCCAGCCACCGCACATAAGCCAAGAATGAGATGGACGCCTGACCTCCATGAATGTTTTGTAGAGGCTGTTAACAAGCTTGATGGGGCTGAAAGTAAGTAGCCTATGTTGTCTATATTGAAAACAAACTGAGTCTACCACCTTTATCTGTTGAGAAGATAGTGATGCAATGCCCATCAGGTGCACATATTATAGTTTGACTATGTTTTTTAAATAAAAAGGCTCATTAGCGCACTTTGAAATGTAGAGGCCACTCCCAAAGGTGTATTGAAGCTTATGAATGTAGAAGGTTTGACCATCTATCATGTGAAAAGCCACTTACAGGTAATTAATGAAATTTATTGGTGATTTATGGTAATTTGTCGAATTAGCTTTTGTTCCTTTTGAGCTTATATCTCATTATATTTCTTCTGCAGAAATACCGACTTGCTAAGTATATGCCAGAAAAAAAGGAAGGTAATAAGCAAATGTGAAAAAGAAGTAATGCTTATAAGTTATAAACATCACATATCATCATCAGTATATTATTTGGTATCATTGCCAGAGTTAATGTTGACAACTGATTAATTATCATCATCATTAGCCTGGTATCATTATCAGTATTAATGTTGACAACTGATTACATTATCATCATCATTAGCCTCTTATTTTGAAATCATTATTGTCGTAAATTTAATCATCTGAGTTATAGACATGTCCAAACATCATATTGATTAATGCTCATATTGTTGTAAATTGGCATTTGCAAGTAGCTTACATGCGTGCTCTCCTTTTGTTCTGCAGAAAAGAAAACTTGTAGCTCTGAAGAAAAGAAAGCACCTTCTAGTAGCAATGAATGCGATGGACAGAAGAAAGGGTCAACTTCATAATCAATTTATTATCTGTTTTCTAATGTTTCCTTGTTTTGTTACCTAGCAGAGCGTGTAAATTAAAACTATCTTTCTTTTCTTGTCAAAGGAGCATGCAATTCACTGAGGCTTTGCGCATGCAAATGGAAGTTCAGAAACAGCTGCATGAACAACTTGAGGTATCCTACTGATTGAGTGGTTAACATTTAACCTACAATAGATTAAGTTCCTAGTTGCATCTTCCTCTCATTCTCACACTTGCATGTGTTTGCTTATTGTACAATAGTTCTCCAGTCCCTTTCCATCCCTGAGTTTTCTGTTTGAATATCCTTTTCTCAGGTACAAAGGAACCTTCAGTTACGCATAGAGGAACACGCGAGGTACTTGCAAAAGATTTTGGAGGAACAGCAGAAAGCTGGCAATGCTCTCATTACTCCTCAATGTTTGTCATCACATACCAATCCAACCAAAGATTCTGAGCTCCAGCCTTCTTCTCCGTGCCAAAGTGCCTTACCTAAACAATCAGATGAATCTAAAACTGACTCATCATCAACTCCACCGGCCAAGCATAAAGCTACTGATAGTAGTGATTCGAAGTCAGATGCATGTCCAAAGAGGATCCGCCTGGGAAACAAGGTTGACTCAGCTTCAGATGATGCTGTAGTTGAACATTCTATACAATGACAGCTTCGGGACCCTTGAGTTCTCAACTTCAATGTTACTTGGCACTTGTACATTACATTGTTTTGATTTGTTTTTTATTTTTTATTTTTTATTTTTTTTGTGAAGTAGTGATTGAATTGGGATTTTGTTGATTTGTATCTCTTGACATTTTAAAAGAGAATTTAATTGTGTCAATGCCGAAGTACTGTTGACACTTGATAAAACGTATATGTAGTGGGAAAAAAATGGAATTTATTACATCTTCACAACTTGTCCATGTGTTTAACCCGTCGGGGATAAATTGTTTATCAGTTTAGGTGTTGATGTTCTTATTTGGATATTTCACGTGTAGCTATATTTCTTATTTGGACATCTTAAGTACTATTATGTGGTGAGGATTATAACTTTTTTAAAAATTTTCATTTAAAATAAATGAGGAAAAACCGGTAATTAGAGAAAAAATTATAATTGGAATCGAATTGATGATCATCAACTTTGCAGCTAAGCGGGCTTAAATTAGAATATTTTTTTGAATCTTAAGTACTTATATTTACTTGAAAGAACATAACTTTAACTGTAGAATCATATATATTTCTTTTTACTTAAAGAACATAACTTCGACTATTTAGAATCAAGAATGTCTCAAATCTTATATATTTCTATTTACTTAAAGAACATAACTTTGGCTGTTTAGAATTAAGAATGCCTCAAATAAAGCCTTCTTTTCTACCAAAAATTATTCATCACTGATTTTGAATGTAGATCATCCAACATATATTAACATGATGCTTTTCCTGTTTGAATCGAGGGTTTGTAACCAAACTCCTCCTAATGAGAATATATAAGACAATTTAGGTGCGATCCAATTTTATATTCACTAATAGGTTTTGATGATCCAAAAAACTATAAATTTAGAAATAGAGAATAAATGACCTTAAATTTTTGTCTAGTGACCTTAATTGATTAGTCTGGATATGAAAAGGATTATTATTTTTAACGGGTGTTTTATAAGGCAGATTTTTCTGATAAGAGAAAAAAAAAATAATAAGATATATAGGACAACCATGACCATACCAGTCTCGGAAGGGTCATTCGTACATAATCCTGTCTTTCTCTCACTCACAGTGTAGTGTAATTAGTGGACGGCGACGATGTAAATAAAGCCAAGCCGTTTTGATCCTGTGTCTCTTTCAGTTCCTACAACACCGAAAAGGGTGCGTCCTCTTCTTCTCTTTCTCTTTTCCTTTCCTTCTAAATGATATAAGATGATTCCATATTTTATTCCTTTTTTTGATTTGGTTTACTTCTAACATATATAAAGTTGATAAACATAGTTTTTTATCCTCATCAACCCACCTGCTCTTTCTTTGTATTTTGTTTGATTTTATTTTTCTTTCATTGTGTTGGCTCTTCCTGCAGCAATTATTCACCTTTGCACTGCAAAACATGTTTACTTTATCCTCTCATTTTCCGCTTTGCAACTCATTTGTCAAGAACTACTGTGACTCCTCTGTTTCTTTGCTTTTATATATGTTCTCCAATTGCAATTTCT
>JANKKB010029588.1:0-12280 GCA_026225775.1 Bursera palmeri | reverse complement strand
AATTCTTTAATTAGAAGCACATGCATGATGGTTTGGTTGCTAGTTTGCCTTTTAAATAAAATAAAGCCCGGTAAGATATGTGTTGCTTCATTTTATATAAATTTTTTAGCTTTTCTTCTTTTCCATGGTTTTAAGTTGAAGTTGAGACAAAATCTCATATCACTTTCTTTACCTTTTGAAACCCTTATATAGGAAGTGCTAATAATTTATTTCCTAATTTTTTCTGTTTCTACCATGTTTTGCAGCTAAAGCTTGGTCAAAGAACTCGACTTATTTATAGAGTTGGTTTTAGGATATCTTGTTTATTTTAAGTCCATAAAAATGGGTACTGCTGATGACTCTATCGATGTTCATGATCATGGAACAGTTTTCAATAGGAAAAAGAGCAGAGTGCAATGCAATTATTGTGGTAAGGTAGTGAGTACCTTCTTTCGTCTCAAGTGTCACTTGGGAGGTGTACGTGGAGAAGTGAAACCTTGTGAAAAGGTTCCTGAAAATGTGAAGGAACCATTCAGAATCAAATTGCTAGAGAAAAAAAATGGAAATCTGAGTGAGAAAGGCAAAAAGCTTTATAATCCAGATCTTCCCCGGAAAAGGAACTGTTGCTCCAATTCAAATGGTGTCAAGCATTTTAAACATGAGGCTGCTCAAACTGCTAGTTGTGAGACTGGAAGCCGTACAGAGACAGAATTTGAATTGGAAGGTGAGACACAACGTGTTTCATTTCTTAGCAGAATGATAGGTTCACAGACAGGCATCAATTCTGAGAAGAAATTATCATTGCAAGCTCAAAAGTGTGTTGGTAGATTCTTCTATGAAATGGGAATTGAATTCAGTGTTGCCAATTCTCCAAGCTTTCGGAACATGATAAATGCTACTTTTTGTCCTGGCCAGGCAAAGTATGAGATCCCCAGTTCTCAGGAGTTGAAAGGGTGGATCCTTCGTGAAGAAGTGAAGGAAATGCAAGAATATGTGAAGAAGATAAGACATTCATGGGAAAGCACTGGATGCAGCATCTTGTTGGATGGATGGATTGATGAAAATGGTCGAAACTTGGTCATTTTAATTGCGGATTGTCCTCAGGGACCAATTTATCTTCGATCAGCTGATGTTTCAGCTGCCATTGGTGATGTTAACACCCTGCAGTTGTTTTTAGATGGAGTTATTGAGGAGGTTGGAGTTAATAATGTAGCCCAAATTATTGCGTGTTCTGCATCAGGCTGGATGGGAGATGTTGGCAAGCTTTTTATCGAAAGGCATAGGACAGTGTTTTGGACTGTAAGTGCATCTCATTGCATTGAGCTCATGCTTGAGCGGATTGGCATGATCGATTCTGTTCTGAGGATACTAGATAAGGCAAAGACCATTACAAGGTTCATTCATGGCCATGCAACAGTATTGAATCTCTTGAGAGATTATACGGATTACTGCGACCTTATCAAGCCCTCGAAGGTAAGATCAGCAACCCCTTTTATGACTTTAGAGAATATTGTCTCCGAGAAGAAAACCTTGATGACCATGTTTACCTCTTCTGAGTGGAACACTTCATACTGTGCTGGTAGAGCGGAAGGCAGGAGGGTAGTTGATATATTGAAGGATCATTCTTTCTGGATTGGAGCGAGGATGGTTCTGAAGGCAACAATGCCCCTAGTGCATGTTCTAAATTTGATGAATGGGACTGATAAACCACAAATGGGGTACATATATGAAACGATGGATCAGGCAAAGGAGATAATTAAAGAACGATTTAGAAACAAGAAATCTGACTATTCTCCTATTTGGAAAGTTATAGATGAGATTTGGGACAAACATCTCCATAGCCCCCTCCATGCTGCTGGTTATTACTTAAATCCAAGTCTCTTTTATTCAAGTGATTTCTATAGTGATCCCGAGGTTGCCTTTGGCCTGTTATGCTGTATTGTTCGAATGGTACAAGATCCGCACTCTCAAGATTTGATATCTATTCAACTAGATGAGTATAGACATGGTAAGGGTGATTTTAGTAAGGGGAGTGCAGTTGACCAAAGAAACAAATATCCTCCAGGTAAGGAAATTTTAATTTGTATCTTCTTGATTGTGTAAATTTTAGACATATTTGAGATATGTTACGTTTCATCGCAGCTGAGTGGTGGTCTCATTTTGGAAAGCAATGTCCTGAGTTACAGAGATTTGCCATTAGAATTTTGAGCCAGACTTGTGATGGCGCTTCAAAATATAGGTTGAAGAGGTGTTTGTCTGAGAAGCTGCTCACAAAGGGGAGGAATGGTGTAGAGCAACAACTATTGAGTGATTTAGTATTTGTTCACTATAATTTGCAGCTGCGGAATTCTCATTTAGTCCTAAAAGAAGACACTGTAGCTGATGAGATTGATCCTATGGATGACTGGATTAAGGATGAATCACCAGAAGTTGGGTCTCAAAATGTAGACTAGATGTGGAGGGATGGATTTGAACTATAAAAAAGGAATAGTCCTTAGTTGAGGAGTTCCATCACATATAAGTGTTTGTTCTCCTTAAATGAAATGCTATTTTGAAGGTGATGTTCGCAGGATTGAAGTCTGTAAATTTTTGTTATCTTGATGACAAACAATGTTTCCCGGGAAGTAAATATACTTTTGTATTTTTATATGAATAAAGGAGAGCAGCCAAGAAAACGAAATAACAATATTTCCCCCAAGAAATAAAAGATAATATAATTAATAGCATTTTATTAACCCAGAAGCATGAGATGGTCAATAATATAAAATTTAAATGTAATGTAATCTTGCGCATGCTTGAAAAAGGGTTGCCGAGTTTGGTACGTATCAAGTATGTGAAAGTCTTACAATACAGAATACACAATAATTGAGAGAGATTTTTTTAAAATGAGGTGACTTGTCTAGACAAACACATTTTTCTTTTTTGAAGGAAGCACACTAAAAGTCGTCGGAACTAATTTCAGTTGTTTCTTTCTTCTTCCTCTCCCCATTCTCTCCTGTTAGATTAATTTGGGACTTGGAAAATGAAGAAGGAGGAAGAAGCTCCACCGGCAGCCGTCCAAGGTGTCGAAATTGCACTAGTACCAGAACCCTCCAACTCTCCCCAGAACGATCAAGTTTCAGTTGGTGTTACTGTCATCACTGGCCCTGTAACCATCTCTCTAGCCCTTTCTTTTTTTGCTTATAATGTTGTGAAAATACTTGTTAAATGTTGGTGGAGTTGCTCTTCAAGTATAAAGGTTGTTGGTAGGAATTACAGTTTGAATTATGATTTCATCATGATGTTGTTGATTGTAGATGTCTTAGATTGCTCATCATGTGATGGTAACGTTTGTGGTTCCATTTTTCTACTTCAACAAGTGGAGGAGTCTTTTTTATTTTTTCAATGATATTTTATATTTTTCTATTCACTTGTTATGCTAGGTTTATTATTATTATTATTATTATTATTTTAATTTTCAATTTTTTAATCATGATAATATTATATGACAAAAAAGGGGTAAAATTGTCTTTTTATTAAAAAATTACACTTGATTGACTATGAATTTTTTATCTTTTTATTAAAAAATTGTTTCTCCCTCAGTTTCACTCTATTTTTTTTTTTTTTTTTTAAAGTTATTTCTCCTATTTTCTCTATTTTATTGTAGAAGAGGGACTATAGATGGTATAGAATTTTTAGCTTGTATGGTTGGTTAAGACTTTTTAAGTCGGATTTTCTTATGTTTGGCTGTTAAAGAAAGAAAAGTAAAATAAGAACCAAGTTATGAAAGGGCATAAAAGACATTTTAATATGATGAGTTAACACTTTTGAGAGAAGATTATTAACAGCTAGGGCGTTCGTGTGATTTTTGAAAATGGTGGGTGGTTGGTGAGAAAAACATAAGAAATTTTCTAACGAAGCCGAAGCCCGAAAAGAAAAGAGTATATAGAGTGGATGGTCATGGTCATACCAACCAACGACCAACTACACATTCAAAGTAAACCATAAGAACGAGAAACAGAGGACGAACGAGATCCAGTTCTCTCTTTTTCTTCTTGTCGAATCAATTACATCTTCAAAAGGTTTGTTTTTATTTTCATTACTGCCCAGTTCTTGTTTCTTTGACGTTAATGTATCGGTTGGCTGGCTGGTTTATGTCTATGTGGGATCAATCTTGACGCTGGTTCTTGATTAACCCAGATACTATCTTTTGCTCGGAATCTCCCACTCATTAAAACTTTCTCGTTTCTCTACGTTTATTCACTTCATTTCCTTTTCTTTTATACGCATTTCGATGTCTATGTCTGTGCGCTGACAACAATCATGCATCTAAGTAAATCAATCCAATTAAAGTGCAACTTTCTGCATCTTGTCTCTGCACGTTTTCATCTTCACAATAATTTTTACCTTAATACGAAGTAAAGAGGTCAAAATTAGAGATTTTACAGACTCTACTTAGGATCATTGATTTGAATCCTAACTCCAGCTAAAATGAAGCTCTTATAATTTGCTTTACCCAGATATGATAACTTAAAACTGGGACAACTACGCTCTATTATTAGGTAGTTACAATTTATTTCCAAAGATTTTGTATAAAAAGAGAGCCATAGCTTCTCTTGTGTTAAATACCTTCATTTTATTAAATGTAGAATGTGATAAATATAGATTAAACCATCACTTTCCACAAAAGGGAGCATCTTGACAAAAAATGCTAAAGCAGGCTATACAATTTGGGTACTGAATGGACTTGGGCCTACAATTAATTTATAGAGGAAATACAGGTTAATCCATTACTCTAATGTGAATGACGCAAGAGGGGGGATTGAATTCTAACATGAATAACATCGCAAGCTTGTTGCTGAAGCTCTTCCAGAGAAAGGCCTTTTCTCTTGTATCATCGTTATGAACATTAGAAAGTAACTACTGAAATGTTGTGAAACACAAATCAGAAGCGGCATGCACCGGAAGGGATAATATCACAATATCAAGTTGAATCTGGTTGTGGTTTTCCGTTATTGTTTATATATTTCTTTTCTGATTCACAGTATCAAGATAAAGGTGAAAATTTCCTCTGATATTGTTTCTTCACACTGGGATTTTATCAAGTTGTTGGACTTCTATAAGTGTAAATTGTTGGCACATGAAAAGCAAAATTATTCTTGCTTTCGTATATGTCTTAGTACATGTTCTTGAAAAATCATCCACAATAATTTTGTAATAATAGAAGCAACATTGTACATGCAGTACTGAGATTTGGAATTATTGTATCTTTGATTTTTAGATGGGAATTGAGAGTCCAGACGAAAACTCCTCATACACCGTGGATGAGGCTCTTGTGAAAATGGGATTTGGAAAGTTTCAAATTTATGTGCTTGCCTATGCTGGCATGGGCTGGATTTCAGAAGCAATGGAAATGATGCTTCTCTCTTTCGTTGGACCAGCAGTTAAGTCTATCTGGGGTCTTTCTCCAAAGCAAGAAAGTCTTATAAGTAGCGTGGTTTTTGCAGGAATGCTAGTGGGGGCATACTCATGGGGTGTCATTTCAGACAAATATGGAAGAAGGCGAGTCCTTTATCATTTTCTCATCATTCATTTGCAGTATTTCCTTCTCTAAATCCATGCTAGTCACTACTTTCCTAAATCTGTCTTCGGTATGTTGTGGAATTTCCAAATATTAATATTTGACACTGATGTTTCAAGGGAATTTGTATAGCTGTCTACATGATATGAAACTACTAAAAGAATATTTGAGATACTTCTCAATTTTCTTCACTTAACATTCCTTCAAGATGATTCTAAAGTTGTATATTTTGACTGCTTCCTTTACACTCCTGAATGAGAAACAGCGCTCTGCTTCCTACCTTCTTTGTCTGGAGAATATGACCTCTGATACTACTTTAGAGTGTTGTACTGAGAATTGAGCAATAGAATAGGCTTTAGAGTTATGCATTGATGAATGGTTCAGGAAAATAATTTGACAAAAGCGAGATCCTTAGATGGGCCTAGTTCCCGCCCTTCCTCATTTGGTCTATGAATTAGTCAACTTTTTGATAAACATAGAGTACACGGAGGGAGATGAGGCAAGATCACTAGGAGAAAATTTTCCAACTTGTCCAAGATATTAAAATTAATAGTTATATATATATACACACACATGTACAATTCTCATGATTTTTAATATGTAGTTGCATCTGGAAATTTTAATATCACAAGGATCAAAGCTGACACTCTGTCACATTGCTCTGGTATCTACTCTTTTATGTGATATATTACATTTAAAGAAGCAGTTGCAGTTTTGTTGGAACCTGATAACTCTGCTTTCTTCTTCTTCTTCTTATATTTATTTATTTTGCTTGGTCACTTGTTTTGCTTCAGGAAAGGATTCCTCGTTACAGCAATAGTAACTTCTACAGCTGGTTTCCTGAGTGCATTTGCCCCAAGTTATGGTTTATTGATTTTATTTCGTTTTTTTGTTGGTCTTGGTGTGGGAGGTGGTCCTGTGCTCGCATCCTGGTTTCTAGAGTTTATTCCTGCTCCAAACAGGGGCCTCTGGATGGTTATTTTTTCAGCTTTCTGGACCGTTGGGGCAATCTTTGAGGCTGCACTTGCATGGGTATGCTAGAGATTTCCTCTTTTTTTTTTTATTCTTTTTTTTTTAAATAGTTTTGATGATTTCCTAGTAGTCTTAAATTATTTATTGGCCTAATCTTTCCTGTTTTATTTATTTATTTATTCATTTTCTTTCGAATTTGGAGATCTACAACAATGCTTCTTACTAGTAATTTATATTACTTGTGTTAAGATGAAATTTATGAGATCTTGGGGTCCTAAGATTAGGTAACTTGCCTACGTTGTTATCAAGCCTGTAATTCTACGGTTTGCCTTGTTAAACCATGGGGAAGCCATTCATTCCAGTGATTGCTTCTATAATTTATGTTTTGCTTTGAACTTCTTTGTTTTCAATCTTCTCTTTTCTTTTTGGTTATCTGCATTTTATAATAATCTCCATGTATTCGGTTTTATTTGTTTTTCTGAGTCTCTTATTATGGTGCATAGTGACACTTTAATGGTTTTGGTTAGGCAGCAGTTACTAATTATGTGTTCATCCTATGAGTTTGTCAAAATCCAGCCTTCCACCATGGCCTTTTTGTATTTAGTACTTGGAGCATAAAGTTGAAAAGACAGCACTGTTTGAATTTCGAACTAAACTTGCCGAAACAGAAATATTGAATAGTTCAGAAGGCATTTTATATTTCCAGTTTAAAACGTTATGCTAATTGATGATAAGCAATTCATCTGAAAGAACTCTCATTCTTATGATATATGCTTTGCACTTTGCAGCTTATCATGCCAAGATTGGGTTGGAGGTGGCTGCTTGCATTTTCTTCTCTCCCTTCTTTGGTTCTCCTTTTATTCTACAGAGTGACCCCTGAATCTCCAAGGTATTTATGCTTGAAAGGTAGAACTGCAGAGGCACTTCATATTTTGGAGAAAATAGCAAAAACTAATGGCAAAAATCTGCCACCTGGCGATCTTGTTTCCGACTGGGAGCGTGAGGTAGAGAATAGAATTCTAATCTCACCAAATGAGAATGGTACAAGTCCCAAGGGAGAAAAAGGAGAAGATTCAACTCCCAGGGCAAGGGAGACAGCAAATGCACATTCAGCTTCTGAGTGGACAGATTCTAACATGGGTGGCATCTCTGCACTGTTAACCCTTCTTTCACCAAGATTAATCAGATCAACCTTGCTTCTATGGATAGGATTCTTTGGTAATGCATTTTCATATTATGGACTTGTGTTGCTGACCACTGAGTTGAACAATGGACAAAATAAGTGTGCAAATAAACTGCAATCTGAAAAATCCCAGGGTATCAATTACAGAGATGTTTTCATCACTAGTTTTGCAGGTTTGCTTTTTCTACTTGTTTTAGTAATTTTTTTCTTTCTTTATGAAATTTTAATTATTTTCAATCCTGGAAGGCAACTTATTAAAATTTAACTTCGGTTTGTTTTGCTTTAGAGTTTCCTGGGCTCCTCTTATCCGCTGCTGCAGTTGACAAACTTGGTCGTAAGCGTTCAATGGCAGCTCTGTTCTTCTGCTGTTGCATATTTTTATTTCCTTTGCTTTTCCGTCAGCCTGAGGGTTTAACGACAGGTCTTCTCTTTGGAGCTCGAATATGCATCACAGGATCCTTTACAATTATCTTTATATATGCTCCAGAGGTAAATTAGGAGTTAATATTTTATTTCCAAACGCAATAAATCTTCATATTGTCCTTAGCACAACACTATTTCTGTTAATTTATCTCTTAAGCCAAGAACTTAAACTTATAGGTAATAATTTAACAATAGTATTTAAACTTTAACATGCCCCCTCATATGGTGAATGGATTGGATTCAATCTACCCTCAGGCCTTGGAGGAGCATATATTGAGATGGGATTTAATGCCATCCCTGTAAGATGTTGGAATGCGATGGGAGAATAATCTTCTAATTCTGAGGAGAATTTGCAAAACTTTGTTTCCATTGAGAATGAAATGGTGGTTTTCTATATTTTGGCCAGAGAGTTTAATAGAGACATTACTCTTCAGATTCTGACTAAAAATTAAACATTTCATGCCCTCATGGAGGTCATTTCAATTTATGTCATGAGGTTCAATGGATGGGGAGACAATTAAATAATCACTTTCAGGTGCAGGCTGCACTCGAACATTTGCATTGCATTCCATCATCTCATGTTGTACCATTGTAGTTTATCAGATATCTCTATTGAGTGAGAGAAAGGGAGAAAACTCTAATTAGGAAATTGCATCTAAGAAGTGATTCATTTCTGTCTGACTTTGATTGAAATAGAAGCAAATAGATTGTATTATATTCACAGATATTCCTCTTTTCTTCTAGACCCTACAATCTTAGAGAGGAGACTTGTGGATATATTTATAACCCAAGTTATTGGCCCTAAGTCATTTAAAACCTTGATCTGTTGGTTAGAACCAAGGGTCCTAACAACTCAACCCTATTCTTGGGGTATTTACAACGATATTTTTACAAAGTGTTCACCCAAATATAGGAGTCTAGTCACCTTGTTTCTAAATGTTTCAGTTTTTGTTTTGAAATAAATTTATGGTTATATGAAGTTTCAAGATTCTTCATAAGCATCCTTAAATCTTATTTATTTATTTATTTCATGACTTTAAACTGCAGATCTACCCTACCTCAGTGAGAACAACTGGTTTTGGAGTTGCAAGCTCGATGGGAAGAATTGGTGGGATGGTATGTCCTCTTGTGGCAGTAGCTCTAGTTACTGGATGTCATCAAACTATTGCTGTAGCTCTGTTTGAGATTGTTATTTTTGTGTCCGGAATTTCTGCATTGCTCTTCCCATTTGAAACCAGCGGCCGTGAATTGAGTGATAGTGTAGCTAGTTCAAAACTAATCAGTGCATTGGAATGACTAGACCATAGCAATTGGAGCTTGCCCCTTTTCTTTGTACAGATTTTATCCACAGAAATATACAGAAATAAGTGTATATGGTTCCACTCTTCAATAATGATGCTCGAGGAAACCTTTGCAGTTTTGAAGAAGTAGATTAATACAAAGTTGAAGAGTGCATGTGGGCAGGCAAATCACCTTTTTACTGAGGTGCACATGCCAATCATATTGTGAGCCAAGATTTAAAGAAACAGATGGCGTCCATACCAATTGTCCCCCGATGAAGGGTGCTGACGCACAAACGGAAAATCTTCTCCTGGAATCTCTGTTGACCTTGTGTGCCACATTTTTCAATGTAGAATACTATTTGTAGGGAAGGGTAATGAAGATTAACTGTCATGCTATGATGACTTCTATTATTAGTTATTTGAAGTTATGTGATCATTCAAATGAATTAGGAATTTTGAATTTTGTTTTTGTTTTCAAAAGGACTTGATTGTTTACTTATTAAGAATATGTGATGATGTGATGGATATTGAATTTTCAAATGATACGAGATTGATATTTTAAAGTAAAATGCATGGAAAAGGGTGTATAACAAGATAATGTTTTTAAAATTCATAAACAAACACCAACTTAAGAAGTCCAGAAAAGGTATCTCACTTTCCCTTCAAACATTAGAGGTTCAAATATTAAAGGACATTAAAATTAATTGATTATCTAAAACTAAAAGATTCTTTTATGAATTATATATTTGCCATTTGTACAGAAACATTTGAGAGCTTCCGCCTCACTCAAACTACTTTCAAGCTGATGGCTGACAAATCAAATTTTTGACAGAATGTGGCTCCTCAATATTGGTGAAGGTCGTAACTCACTATGTCGAGCTAGAGCCTCCAAAAGAAAGTAAATAGTGACAGTTTTGGTCTGTTAAAGTGCTTGCGAACGCATGCAAATGTACGAAAGTAATACAATTCTGCTAGAAATAAACATACAAAAGTAGCAAACCGCAGGATACTGTTAACGGTATATCCTTTTTATTACTGACAATAACCAAAAAAGATAATAGAAGAGAAGCAAAAGTGAGACTTTTGTCAGACCAAATAAAGTTCACTCCACCCTATCTCTTCTTCTTTGTTCCCTGTTCCCACATTCTCAGACATTGGGATGCGGCTTTGCATCATAATCTGTGGTGAGAACCTGACCATATTCACCTTTATGTTTCTCTTTTTCTCCATCAAAGTAGTCGCCTCTGGCATTGTCAGCTAGCATAAGGCATAACAACCAGAAGAGGGAAGCATTTAGAGCCAGGAAGGCAGCACCACCAAAGAGACCAGTCTTGGCTGTCGGGCAGTTGGTGTCCGTGTTGAGATGTACATTGCGAGTCAAATGAATGAGTTCAGTGATTGTAGGCCACAACAACATCGCTAGAGCAAACAAGGACAACAATCTGATCTCGTAACAGCAACCACCCAAAAGATCAATAGCTGTTAATAACTCGAGAGACATAAAAACTAGCATAGCATTTGATGGAACAACTTAACAAGGAATCAAGTGACAATAATTCAATACATACAATCAATATACTTATCCACTATATATGTGTGTATGTGTCTGTGTATAGAGATACTCACACAGTTATATTGAAAAACACAAAGAATCTGGTGTTTTTGAAGAAAACAGCTCGAGGAACAGCTTTTCCTTTGTAAGGATAAAATACAGCAAAATAACCAAGCACCACAGATGCTTTCAGTGATAAGATAGCCAAGAAGCCTAAGAAGACAGTCGGATCTGATGGATACTTGCAAGTAACAACTCCTCCTGAAAACACTGGAGTCCCAGATGCAGGCTGAAAAAAAAAAGATCACAAAAACAAAACAAGTAAAAAGGGGTGAAGTATCAGAGTACCTAGGAAAGTATTCAAGAACATTTCACAAACGAAGCTTAATTAATGATTATGAAATTGGGCTATCACTATATGAAAAACTTTCCAGCTTTCTGATTGGAATACTATTTTGACTAGTTTTGAGTTGCTTAGTCATAGATATGAATAATTTGAAGTGAAAATCAATCAGTTTAAGTACAGAGTAAAACCTTTTTGTTTTCGGCAACAATCCCAAGTATGAAAGATTTAACACCAAGTACTCCCACTGTAATAGCCAGTTCTTTGATCCCGATCGTCATCGTTCCGAGCAAAAGTATCTATGAACTTTCTTGCTGCAATCAAGAACAAATATTCCACGTTTAGAAAAGCCAAATAGATGAGAGAGAACCAAAGATGGTCCAGGGGGAGCATAGATATCATCAGGATCTCTTTTGTTTTTTCTTTTCCTCTTTGTGTGAAAGATCACTACTGTTTTGTTTTGTTGTAAAGACACAAGGATAATTTCCCTTGAAACATGAGAGAACGGGCCGGATATAGCAGGTAGCAGCAGGTCCAAATGAAAATAAATATACAAAAAACAAAGAATATTAAATATCCGATGCATGCAAGTATAACAATGACATTTTAATTCTTTTCTCCTGAATCTGATGAAATGTGGGACTGATCTGTGGATTTGATATGACAACCATACTGATGTTGCCTATATAATTAGATGAGTCACGAAAAAGAAAAGCAAATATCATATATACATCCTGTAAAGTGTAAATACTTGGGAACAATTGCGAAACAAGTTTTCAAAGGATATGCCTGAAGCCTCTCGCATCAATAGTTCAATTTTTTCTTTTTAACATTTTGGTGATTGAAGAATTAATGTTTAATTATGTGATAATAGATCTTAGCTAGGTTACATATTAACGGTATATTATGTTGGGCTTGCAAACAAAGTCCCACATTGGCAAAATATGGGGTGATTCATGGGTATATAAGGACTTGGGCTACTCCT
>JANKKB010029587.1:0-26330 GCA_026225775.1 Bursera palmeri | reverse complement strand
TTTTCCTCCCTGTAGATTCGATACCTAAAGCTACGCTACAACAACCGCTTAGCTGAAGGTTAATTTTGAGCGTGATCATTAACACATCAGTAACCAACCTTACTCTCAATATCTAGTTCAATTCCCAAAGGTTGAACAATCTCTCTACCCATATAGGTCAATCCTCAACAACCATAATGTCAGGTTCCCATCACAAACTGGAGAGTCATGTCATTGAATCCCTCTTAAGACACTGCCCATCCCTTTCTCAACATCCTCTTTAAACATTAGAGAAACCGGTGGTTGATTGGCACGTAAGGTATCTGTAACCATATCGATCGCAACCTCGGCCCAAGTATCTGTCATGTCACTCATAGCCTAATAGAAACCATCTCCCTTACCACCCAGAAGGCTAAAACTAGAAATCTTGTTACCACGTAGACTCATTCCCATACACTTCCAAAATAAAATGTTATAGATTTTCACTTTCCAAATCATGCGTATGAACATAAACACATACAACTATCCACTTTTCCATGTATTCCTACTGGACACAGGACTCAATCCCTTTCCTTACCACCCTACCCATGCTCTAGGTCTACAGTGTAAAGCCCGTGTTCTGATACCACTCTGTCACATCCCAAAACCCCTTATATAGGAATCCCGGGGGTGAATTAAATAAATAATTAAAATAAAGTAAAATAAAAACCAAAGAAATGTTTTTAATCATAAACATTTATACGAAAAATATTTGTTTTATATATAACTCAAAAATTAAATACAACTCAGGGAACCTAACTATAACCCAAAGACTATCCGAGATCCTCTATGTGAGTTTCGAAACATCACCGCTAGACTCCTGACTTCGAATACCTGTAGAGGAAGGGATAAGCAACACAACCCAGTAGGAACCTCACCATCTACATAGTTCTATCATTTTAAATTTCAATCATGCATCATACAATTCATACATCATAAATAATCATTTCATTTCTCTCACTCACATATAAACAATTTCACTACTAGAAATTTCTGTCCACAATCATGCAACAAATAACCATATTACAAAAACTCAACCAATACAGTCACATAAACCATTTCCCACTCTCATGTTTTCCATAGGTCTTAGATACGCCAGGCCTATCTAAGGCCTAACACTAGAATAAGATCAAGAGTGTTTTCCTTGGGTCCTCGATCAACTGAGCCCAACCAATGCCTAACACTATATCCATATCATGAGTGTTATCCTTAGGCTTCAACTTAGCTGGCCGCCTAAGGCCTAACACTATAATCAAATTAAGAGTGTTTTCCTTAGATCTCAAATCAGCTGAGCTCACCCAAAGCCTAATACTAGATCATCTCATAAGTGTTTTCCTTGAGCCGGATCAACTAGGCCTACCCAAGGTTTAACACTGTAATCATATCTCAAGAGTATTTTCCTCGAATACTGGATCAGTCGGGCCCACCTAAGGCCTAACATTGTAATTATATCAGAGTACTCTAGTGTTTTCCTTAGACCCTAGATCAGCCAGACTCGTCTAAGGCCTAATACTGTAATCAGATCAATAGTATTTTCCTTAGATCCTAGATCAGCTGAGCCTACACAAGGCCTAACACTAAATCATCTTAAGAGTGCTTTTCAGCCAGGCCTACCCACGGCCTAACATTGTAATCGTATTAGGAGGGTTTTCCTTGGATCCTGGATTAACTGAGCCCACCCAAGGACTAACACTAACCCACATACGAGATTCTCCCATCTCATTATCACTGACATGTCAGATTCCATATTCATACTTTTTAATACTACTTCTCTCATCAAAACCCATCGTACGTCACATATTTCCACTCACAATCATCTCATTACAAACCACTAGCCCATGTGGCCAGACAACCACACACATCTCACCCATATAATACACATAATCCATATTGTTCTCATTCTTTGGCTACTCAATCACACTCATACTTTCTAAACAACTAATCCATCCACTTACCCATCCCTAACAATCCATACGCACATTATACCCGTATTCAATCCATACATAATGCCCATAATCCTCTCTGACATCCATAAACCCACATACACGCACATAGCACCCCAATCAATAATTACATACATATCATATTTTCTATGCCACAATCATATTATTCATTATTTGAAATAAAATAGAAATGTATATAAAGAAATCCCTACCTCGATCGACGAATCATAGTTTTTCGGATGTTCTCTCTCCTCTTTCTATCTTTTCCTCATCAATAATACGAATTCTATCTGCCCAGGGGGTCTCGGTTGAGTCCTCTGTGCCATGGGATCAAAATCATGCAAAATCGAAACTAGGGGTTAAACTGATATTTTTCCTTTCAGAGGTGCTATTACAAACCCATAAACTAACAAGAGTTAATTAAAATTTACCAAACAGGGCTAAAACTACTAACATGAAAACCCTCAGGGGTCCTTGGGATAAAATATAGGATAGGGGTGTATCTGCTAACCCGAGAACTTGCAGGGGGCAACAATAAAAAGCCCTGACTCACGCGCTACACCTTCGTAGACAGAGCAGACGTGACTTTGGGCTTCACCAACGACTGTCAATAATGACCAACCAAGACCACCACCCTGCTCAACCGGTGGTGAGAGACTAATACGCGTAAATTATACTATTCTAAATTCTGTAATCTTTCACTTATACCCCCCATAACACTGTTTCGAAAAACCCGGGATACCACATTTCAGGCATATAAATCGAAAATATTTCCAGTTGCTAATTTAACAGTTACAATGACACAAAAAACCTAGATAATTCTATAGCAAAAAGCATTATTCATTCATTTTCTGTTAACAAAAAGCACTTTTTTTTAAAAAATATTAGTGAACTATTAAGTACTGTTCGCTGACCATCAGCTCATGAAACTTGAGAGGTTTAATTTAGTGTTTCAAAACTCTGCTACAAACGGCTAGAAAATCTTCATCTAGTAATACATTAGCAATTTCTATGTCATGATTTAAAGAAAGATTGATTTGGATCAAATATAGAATGATAATAATTTAGTAAGAGTTACTTTTAAGAAATTAGATGATATGTAGAGTACAAATTTTATGTGATTATAACATTTTTTTTAATATAATAGAAATTTTCTATCTTTAACAGCCCATCATTTTTTTCTATTTTGGAGTATTTTTACATAAATCTTTATATTATGCTGATTATATTTTTCTCCATTTTAAAGAGAGATTGATTGGGATAGAAAAATTAAGTTTAGTTATAGATGCAAAGAGAATATATATAGAATGATAATAATTTAGTAAGAGTTACTTTGAGGAAATATCTCCCTCGCTCGCTTACGTATATACGTAAATACCCCTAACCAAACATTCGTGACTGATAATGCTTTTTAGTTGATACTTATCTACTTAGCAAATTCTTTAAGCTTTTGCCTTCCCTCTCTTTCTAGCTTTCTCAGGGGAGAGAATCAAAGACAGGAGCAATCTTTCAGCACCTCAAGTGAAGTTCAGTTCAGTTCAGTTCAGTCTAAAGGCAGCTGCAAGGCAAAATAAGTGAGTTCAATTTCCTTTCCCCACCGTTCTCAATTTCTCCCTCTCTCTAAACTGTGATTTTATTGTCTTCCTTGCCTGTCATTTGGTCCATTATCCAGAAAATATAAAGGCATTGCTACGCCTGTTTCATTTTTTGTTCCTCCATTTTTGTTGTCACTGCTTAGCTATAAATGTTATAGTGTTTATACTCAAGTTTCTTTGAAAATCTCAGAAGAGAGATACAATTACTTAACTATATATAATTAAAGACATAATTACTGTTGTAAGAGATAGAGCCAGAATAGAAAATTAATTAAAATTTAGAATGTTTCACCTGAAATAGATTAGACAGGAAAAGGAAGATAGTTACAGATATTTTAATTAACGAGGGTCCCAAATCAATATCCATATTTTATATATATATAAAAAGAGAAAATTAACTTAAATTTCATAATATGGAATCCGTAACAAAATAACGATATAAATCACTGGGTACTTGGTAGATATAGCATAAATCACTCTACTGCTGTGCTTGAACTAGGAATAAAAAATACCCAAAAGGTCAAGAAGATTATTGGAACTTAATACATCATTGGTAGGAACTTAAGATGAAGGAAAAATTAAACCACTCAAAGACGTGGCTTAATACATCATAATCTTTTGTTTGGTTATTTGAAATACTTCCTCTGATGACAAATCTCGATCAACAAGCTGAAACTTTCTGTCACGTCGTATTCTTTGATTCAACTAGACAACTACCATTCCAATGCTTTAAATCTTCTGGGTAGCTAGCAAAGACGTGGAACTTGGTACATCATAATCTTGTGTTTGGTTGTTTGTAATACTTCCTCTGATGACGAATCTCAACAAGCTGAAACTTTCTGTTTTGTCGTATTCTTTGATTCAAGTAGACAACTACTATTCCAATGCGTAAAGTTGTCATTGAAAGTCAGTTGGAGTATAATTTTTTTATGTTCTCTTTTTCCCTCAAACTAACCGAAATAAAAAATGAAAAATGAAAAACGAAAAACAAAAAAGCAAAAAAGAGTGGGACTAAGGTGGACCTTTTTTGGTGTAAAGTTTGAAAGGTAGTCCCCACCCAAAGCCTCACTGATAAGATGGTCAATATGTATCTATCATCAGTTATAAGTTAGCTAGAGACGTACGTGGCTCAAAGACAGCGTTGTGGTACACAATACGGCTAGCTAAAAGATTAAACAACCTTGCCATCATGTGTGGTCCAAATGGAGAGTGTTGAAAAGTGGATAATTAGATAACATAATTTGTTTTCTGCCACATATTTTACTTGTTTTCACTTTTCAATTTTAGCATTGAAATTTAGTTGACAACTATACTCTAGCATTGAACCTTATAAATTTGTGTATGGGAAAAACCGAGAGAAATGATCATTTCTTCTGGATTGAATTTTTGTAATGAGAGATAATATCACATGATCTTGTAAATAATAATCAATTATAGACGACTATCAACGAATCTCGGCAATTGGATTTGTTGGGTGTGGCCGTAACCCTCAGTTTAGAACTTGGTGAACAAACAGTATATTTCCTCTGATATCCGGAAAATAATGTTACTGGGCATGAAACTAGAAAACCGTTGTACGTTAAATAATACTGAGTGGTAGGCATATGTAGCAGTATCTTTAATAGATAGAGAAGATTGAGTTAAGTAATAAAACATAATGCAACAACAATCTGGAAGATTGTTTAGGAAATTCAATATATTGCAATAGTGTATAGAACAGGGGCTAGCTGAGAAAATTCAATATAAGGTTATTTCATGTTATAAATGTAAAAATGTAATACTAAGGTTTGCTGTCCTAGGCAGTGTACATGCTAAGTAAGCCTGTGGCGTTCCAAGTCTCTTTAGAAAGACGAAATTTTTAGTATATTAATGTACTGGAAAATACATAATTTTCTTCCTTTTTCTGAAACTGTATTAAGAGAAAATGACAACACAAATGAAATTTTTAACCAAGAAGAGTAGAGAAGCTAGCAGTATTATCAATTAAGCCAAGCTAGCAAGTCAGTTTAGTGTGCTGATCAAGCTTCGGTTGACACAGAGTAGGTGGAAGTAATGCAAGATGAGTTAAAGCCTTGAAAAACATTAACACTGTAAGGATATGAATGTAGTTGGAAATAAGTGGGTAATTAGAACTAGTTACAACGAAATTGTTCTGTTTGAAGATACAAATGAAGCTAAGATGGTTGAAAAGGATTTCAACCTGGCCTTCATTTTTGATACGATAAATCTAGTTATCAACATCTACCATCAGAGTTCTCTTGAGTTTTGCAGGCTTAGAAACTGGGATATATTCAACAAATATACTTTAAAAATGCTTGCCTTAATGGTGATATCCAAGAAGTGTTTCTCATATTGATGCAACCTCAAGAGTTTACGTTCTCAATTTCCTGCTCATGCACTCAAACACAATAAGACTCTTCATGGCCGAAAACAGGCTCCCCAAGCCTGGTATAATGAGCTGACCGAACTATGCCTCTCTTGCTTGGGTTTTGTCAATGCTCAGTTTAACAATGCAATTTTACACAAGCAAAAAGTTTTAATTTGCAAGGTCTTGAACAGAGTCAGAATATATATAGAGCTCTATCTCAGGCATTAACAGAACATATTTGGCTACAAACTTTGTTCAAAGAAAGTCTCCCTCGTTGTCTATCTTATTGTGTGCTAGACACTGCTAAAATAATTACAGCAAATTTTTTCGTCTAACTATGAAATTGTAGACATACTTACCTGACCACTGACCACAGCTCCATTTGTATAAAAGAGAGAAGCTTAAAGTCATTTTTTCCTTCGACAACTTGAGGGGCTGATCAGATGAAGAAGTTAGCAGTTAAGCTTAGTGATGTAGGCTAAGTTAAATAGTATTTTGTATTAAGACTGATTGTATTAAGATTGAGATTCTTTTCATAATTCAATTAAAATTTGGATTGTGTTAGAATTTTATTGAATAGTATTTTGTTTCCTATTTAGATTTTTTTTTAAAAAGGGTTTGATTGTTATGTTTTGTAGGCTTGGAATATGAATTCATAAAAGAATAATTCCACATCTACAATCTATTTCTACAACCAACTTCTTGCGATCTAAGTTGATAAAATCTTATTGGATGGATAATTACCATGTTATAAAATTAACTTCTCTCATTTATTTTTTGTTTTTTGCTCCTTCAATCAAAATTTGCCAACTTAGGTTGTGAAGAGTTGGTTGTAGTAAGTTGTAAATATAGCATTATTCTCGTTCTAATAGTTCTACATTTTTTTCTAACTCTTTCTATCTCTTTCATGGTTCTCCCCTATATTCTATCTGATTTTAATCCCTTTTTTTTTTTCAAAATTTTCCCTTTTTCTTTATTGTTGATTGAGGACTCATGTTCCTCGTCTCTTAGACAACAGGTTAGTTTAGGTTTCCAAGTTGATTGATTCTGAATTTTTTTAGTTTCAAATTACGTTTGACATCATATGCTCTATTTTAAATTTCATTTTAAGTTCTCTGGTAAAAGTTTTGTTTTTAGTCAATAATGATTAAATTCAGGAGCTTTTAGTCGTGAAGAAAAAGAACTTGAAGAGAAAATATCATTATATATATGTTTCATGAGAAACTTAAAGTATATAGGAAAGAGAAGCTATAATTAATATACAGAATTACTACATATAAAGTTTTATTTGTCAAAAAAACAATAAATTCTAAATCAGGAAACCAACCATATATGCGTATTCAGTATAAGTTATACAAGCAAGCTATAAAATAATGACTATACATTTAATTGAAACTTCGAATCCCAAGTCTAGTTTTACTGATTTTTATAATTTTGATGTTTCAGAATAACAATGGATAATGGTTTGGAAGTGAGGCTTCTGATATCAGAAGAATGTGATTTGAAAAGAAGGATTTGGATCGAATCAAAGATAGTATGGAGGATTGCCTTTCCTGCAATAGTGTCTAGAGTGACATCATTTTCAATAATGTTGGTAACACAAATTTTTATTGGACATATTAGTGAAATCGATCTTGCTGCATATGCACTCGTGCAAACCATTTTTTTGCGTTTTGCGAATGGAATTCTGGTAAGCTCTTCCTATAATTACACGGTGCTTTTACAATATTTTTATTGGAATTAAAATTTTTACAACGTTTTAGATTATAAATCTTTTGAATTTCTTATATCTTAAATTCATGTTCCCTAATAACTTTTTTTTTTTTTAAATGAGCCACTAGTTTGCTTATAGGTCATTCATATACAGAGCTTTGGAATTGACATGCTAATAATGAATTTTTAGCACTGGTGAATGTTCTAGTTCTCTACGTTATTTTTGATAAGATTGTTTCTGAAACGACTTCTCTATAATGAAAAAACCGAATTTTCATTCTTAGGATATTAGAAAACTTCTCTGGTTAAATAGAATTATAATAATAACAATTATCAAATCACGAAAGGAAACATTTTAGATGTTTTCTAATTGATAGTATTTGAAATTGATCTTGAAGAAGTATAGAAATTGTTTGGTGTTCCCAAGAAATAAAAAGGGCAGTATTACCAAACAATAGTTAATTAACATATAAAATTGTATTTGAAAGATTCTCATTTCCATGCACGTTTGCGATTAATATTTGAAGCTGGGCATGTCGAGTGCAACTGAAACATTATGTGGACAAGCATTTGGAGCAGGGCATTACCACATGATGGGTGTTTACTTGCAACGATCATGGATAGTTGATACTGTAACTGCAACTTTACTGCTTCCTATCTTCATTTTTGGAGGACCAATATTGAAACTATTTGGCCAAGAAAAAGAAATAGCGGAAGCAGGGGAAGAAATTTCTTTATGGCTCATTCCCTTTGTCTATTACTTCGTTTTTAGCTTTACCATTCAAATGTACTTACAAGCACAACTCAAAAACATGATAATCGGATGGCTATCTGCCGCATCCTTTCTGCTGCATGTGCTTGTGTCCTGGATCTTTGTGAGCATTCTTGGTTTAGGGGTTGCTGGTGCAATGAGCTCAATGAGCATATGTGGTTGGTTAATGATTATTGGACAGTTTGTTTACATCTTTGGTGGATGGTGTCCAAGTACTTGGAAAGGATTTACGAAAGCTGCCTTGCATGATATATTTCCAGTAATAAAGCTGTCGTTATCCTCTGGCGTCATGATCTGGTAAACAAATGCTTCTTTATGGTTGCCAACAGGGATAGAATTATGTATACTCGTTATGTAACTTACTGTGATCATCTTATTCTCAACAGCTTAGAGCTTTGGTACAATTCGGTGCTAGTCTTATTGGCTGGGTATGTGAAAGATGCAAGCATCGCCATATCTGCTTTCTCAATTTGGTAGGGTTAATTCTGTTCAAATTCTCTGCACTAAAAAATTGCTTAGAAAGCACTTAGTTTTCCAGGGAAAAAAAAAAAAGAAAAATCCTTTTTTTAGAAAAGACACTTAAAACACTTTCTATAAAACATTCAGAAGACATTTCTCACAAATGCATTCCAATTTTTTTCTTACAATATTTTATGAGTGTTTTTCATATTTACAGTAACATAAGTCATAGTTATTTATTAATGAAAAAATAAATAAAACATATATGCTGATTAAAGCTGTTTCCTTTTGTTTTCCAGTCTCAATGTCAGTTCACTTGTACTTATGATCTGCCTTGGGTTCCTAACCGCTGTATGGTAATTTTTTTATTAATTCCTTTCCATGTGGCATAGATTAATTAAATGGGTTCCTAGCTACTGTATTTCCTTTAATAGTCAATATTAAATGTGTTTTCCACAGTGTAAGGGTATCAAATGAATTGGGAAGAGGAAATGCTAAAGCTGCCAAATTCTCCATTAAAGTTATCCTGAGTACTTCTGCGTGTCTTGGAGTGCTCTGTTTTGTCTTGTGTTTAGTCTTCGATCAAGAGATTTCGTACTTGTTTACTAGTAGTACGGAAGTTGCAAAATCAGTTTCAGATCTATCTGTACTACTTGCTTTTTCAGTCTTGCTTAACAGCATTCAACCCGTACTCACAGGCAAAATTTTCTTTCTATATTCTAAAATTAGAGTAATTGGCTAATTACAGATTGTTAATTTCTTAAGTAAAATTAAGTCTTCTCCTTCTTGCAATCAGGTGTAGCGATTGGTGCCGGCTTTCAAAGTGTGGTTGCTTATGTTAACTTGGGAAGTTATTACGTGATCGGAGTTCCAATAGGAGCTTTGCTTGGATATGTGGCAGATCTTGGAATCAAGGTAAGAATGTTTTATTAGTTAAGGCTGTTAATTAACAAGTGATTTGCTATTTAAAAACGGTCGTTAACTTCAGACCTGCAATGCCAGTTTAAGAAACCTTTAGGTTGTCATATTATAAATTTATAACACCTCTCTAGAGAAGAGTTTACGAAACTTTGAGGTTGTCATGTTATAAATTTACACCATCTATTTAGAGAGAAATTTTACTTAAAACTAAAACGTGCTTGAATTGAGATAAGTTTGAACCAAGAAGTTAGACTCATTTATATAGATCCTCAAGTTTTATAAGCGACGTGGAACTAAGACTTTATATAGTTTTCTAAATCTTCTTCTCTTTTCTTTTCCTAATTGAAATAGAAATCCACCCCCTTTTCCTATTTAAAATATGATTCTTATTACTTTCCTATTAGAAGTAGGGTTCTCTTATTTTCCTAAGACTTATGTTCTTTTTAAGACTTAAGAATATGTTATTTTTTTATTTAGCAAATATTCTAATAATTCCTAGTTGACATCTTGGTTGCCATATTGTATAAAATATGATCTTAGAGATCAGGTTCCTAGAGGGATTAATTAATCTATGTTTCCTCCTGTAGATGTTTCAAACTATCTTACATGCATTCTTAAACAAATTACTTTCTTTGTTCAACATTTGTATATATATAAACTTTTTGAAATTTTAAATTTGATTCTGATCACTGAAAATTTAATAGTTATCCAAATTTTAATAAAAAAAGGTATCTTAACTCATAAGATGAGACTCTCGATAAAATTATTCACAGTAATTTTAAATCACTTTTGGCTTATAATTAAAAATCAATTAATTGTTAACTATTATTTATAGGGTTTATGGATTGGATTGTTATGTGGAGTGGTGACGCAGACAATTATCCTTTCATACATTGTGTGGAGGACAGACTGGAATGAGCAGGTAAATACTTTTAACATTAGTTTGGTTTTGTTTTGTTAACATAATCAGAAGTATATAGATTTAAAAAAAAAAAACAAAACAAAACAAAAACAAGAAGAAAACGGAAAAAGAAAAAGAAATTTTACTCTTTCAATTGCAAATTTACAAACTGCTTTTGAAAATATATTTTTCAAACTATTTTTGTTTTTTAAATATTAAGAATGCTTAACAATGAGGTTGGTCCGATAAACTTCATGAATGTGTATAGCATTTTAGGTTAGAGGGAGGGTGGTCTAATAAACATGAGTGTGACAAATTCGTTGTATTCTCTCTTATATATAACTACTGCAATGAGCGTACCTAGGAAGGGACCAGGTGGCCTGGCCCATCCTGAAATTTGCAATATTATTTTTATCCTTTTAATTTAATTTAGTTAGTACTATACACCTCCTTAGAAAATCCAATTTCTCTTTTTATCTTTCATCTTTTTTCTAATATTAGCTTGTCCAATTTAAAAGAACCTTCTCCTTCCACTCTAGTGTTATATGCAAGTCCTTCTTTTGTCCCACTAATAAAATAAAAAAACATATTTTACAATTTACAATTATATAAGTTTGTCTTGTATTTTTGTTTTATTATTTATTTCATAAATCATATTTAAAAAAATTCTCTTTTTCTTTAATCTAATAAATTTATATCTTATTTATTTTTTCTTTCATAGTTTGTAATTGATCATTTTTTTAAAAATAAAAAAAGATAGATCATAAATTTAAATAATTCTTGGTAATTGGTAATAACTAACTTTTTTTTATATAATTTTTTATGAAAAAATATTATATTTGGACCATGTTAGAGATAAAGTTCACTCTATCCCCCTTACTAGATGTACTCTTTATATTTTAATAAGTTCTCTAATACTATAAAGGTTACAAAAAATTAACAAATATTATAATATTTAAGGTGCCCCTCCTTACATAAAATCTTGAGTTTGCAACTGATGTAGGTCATTTTTGGACCAAATCACTTTAACTTCGTATGTTAAATTTTCTTTAAGTTGTTCAAGTTTATTTATTTATCATTTTTTTCCATATTCTTCTTGTCGTATATCTTGATATTTTTAGATAAATATTTTTTTTCAATGCAATGAGTTAATCTTAGTAGATAACATAATTAAAATTAATAAAAAAATCTAAAAGCAATAACACGAAAATGTATTTTGATGCTAAAATTTAGAAGAGGTATATATATGAGATGAGATACTTTCACTTAAATTTTTTTTACTTAAAACTATATTTAGATTATAGCAATTGATCTCACATATTCAATAGTTGAGATGGTCGATGAGTTGGTATCATTAAATACAACTTTTTTCCTTTTAAATCTCAACTATTGACAGGTGATATCAATTGCTATAAATCTAAATATAGTTTTAAGTAAAAAAAAATTTAAGTCAAAGTATCTCATCTCATATATATACCTCTTCTAAATTTTACTCAATACCCAATATAATAAAGCCTTAAAACTATTTCTCGATTCATCTGCTCAATCCTAATGTTGTGTTTACGTCTCTTTCATATCTCTTCTCACGTCCCTACAATAGTGTTTATCCACTATATCTAGTCCTTCTCTTATAACTAGATCTGATTTCAATTCCTATATTTATAGGCCTATATAGAGATCTTCTATTCCTAATAGGCGTAAAACTCCTATTTATTATACAATTATATTTTCCTATTCCTTTTACTTCCTACTTCTTGTAGAAGTCAACTTAAATTAGGAAACAAGCTACAATCCAAATAATCTCCACCTTGGCTAGTATTCCATCTAAGCGACAAACATGATGAAAAATAATTCACCAACTTGCATTCCTACAGAAGTGCAATTATGAAAACTTCACCAAAAATTATTACTTGAGAATCACTCCACTTACAACTCATAATCGTTGTGGCCTTATCTCTTTTGTGTATACCTAATCTTGAGAAATAATCTTCTCCTAGCCCGTAACTTGGAACTCCAATACCATCTATATGAAATTATACAGAAACATATTGAACATCAAGATTGGTAACAAGTGAATAATATTTCACATTACATAAAGAAACATAATATTTAAAGTGGTTTTGTATTCAATTGCCTATATTCACAATGAAGAGATAAATCAACTAGATACTAAATTTACAATAGTACAATAAATCATACATATAACATGGTATTCTACCTAAACCCAATATAATAGAACCCTAAAACTATTCCCCATTTCATCTATATCTCTTTCTTGTCTCTTCCCACATCCTTACAAGTGTGTTTATCCTTTATGTCTAATCTATTTCTCATACGTAGATCTGATTCTCAATCTCTATATTTATCGGCCTATATGGAGATCTTCTGTTCCTAATAGGAGTATGACTCTTATTTATTATACAACTCTATTTTTCTATTACTTTTACTTTTCCTACTTCTTATAGAAGTCAACTTGAATTAGGAAACGAGTTACAATCCCAACACATTGCTTAGAGAGTAATGGGAGGGAGTTTTAGAGCATTATATAAGAGAGTCTAGATCTTTAATTGTATATCATCCAAGAAATATTCAAGCTTAGTTCTCTTATTGTTTTCTCCTAGTCATTAGAGATAGTTGCTCAATTAGAGAGAGAGAGGTTGTAAAAAAGTTTTTCAGTCTAATAAATTCTTTATTTGCTTCGTGGAGATATCCCTTATCAAAAGGGGGTTTTATCACATAAATCATTATGCCCATTGATTTGTTATTAGTTGTTTTATTTTCTTTTCAAATTTAAGTTGCTAGTAAAATCATAACATCATATATTGCTGCATTTGAACATTTGATTTCCTTATTGCACAGGTGAACAAAGCTTCCGAACGTCTTAACCAATGGTTTATGAAACCAGAAGAAGAATCTTATAAAAGCCAAAGCTCCCCTCAAGCTTGAAATTAATTAATAGAAGAGCTCCCTCACGGGGTAAATACATAGACATCCCGAGCTTTAGTCTAAGTAACAAACTCACCCCTGTTATTCATAAAGTAATATAAAGACCCCCATTTTGATATTTTAAATAATATTAAAACCACATATTTTCTAATTATGAGGGTGTTTATATTACTTTATGAATAACAGGGGTGAATTTGTTCTTAGACTAAACCTCGAGGGTGTCTATGTATTTACCCCAGCTCGTCACATACGTTACTTGACCCCAAGTCGGTATGGAAGTAATCACTTTCTGTCAAATTTTGAAGAGAATCATTGATTTTTCCGAATTTTTTTTTTTTTTTTTACTTATTATTCAATGACTATGACCATTGAGCTTGAAAGGAAATGATTTTTGATGTTTGTAGTCTTTTTTTTCAGTTCAACAACTACACTAAGTGCTATTAATACCTGATGACCCAACATGAATATGTTATGGCATTGTCTTAGACAATTGACCTAAAGCAATAATCAATAAATAAAAAGAGAGAAACGAAAACATATTTCAAACTTTTAAATATAGGCTTTTTAATTAATTAAGCATCTGTTATTTTTCAGGTGGGAAATATAAGAATAATTCCCTTGTGGCCTAAATTATTATATTTAGAAATATGGCAACACACTTCCAATAGAATAACAAATAAAGTACATAATTCATTTACTGCCTATTTGTCCATAACTTTTATAAAACAATACATAATTAAATGAATATATATATAAATTATTTTTTAATATTCTAAGACAAATTAATAAAATATTTAAAATGATAAATATTTAAATACTTCACTATTAATTTTATGAAAATATTGATTTGTAAATATTTTTAATATGTCAAGTGTCATCAAATTACAAAACTACATAAATGAAGAAAATCAATAACGATAAATTTGTATATATATTTATTCATACATATTCAAACTTCAATTTAATTCAAATCTATTTAGATTTCAGACCCAAAAAAAAACAAATGATCCCTAAAACTAGTTCAAATTTAGAACTTTTAGAAATTTTGATTTACTTTAAAATTTATTGTATCTCTTTTACAAGTGTAAATACTTTATTATTAATGTAATTCACTTGTATAGCTAAGATTTAATCAAAAAATTTAATTATAATTCCTTAATAATTAATCTTATTCAAGCAAGTAAATCATCCAAAGAATCTTGCACAGTAATCAAGAAAAATATTTTGTAATAGGATCAATAATATCCTCACCGTAAATGGATGTTGCAAGTCACATTCCTTACCAAGCTTTTATATAATTACTCTAAAACCTCCCTTTTGTACTTTGTCATTCGAATTACGAGTTGTAAGTAAAATTTCGTACTTTGTTGCAAATTCAATCTCTTTGCCTTATTTTAATTTGATAAAAAAAGTTTTGTTCATCTTTTATTGTTTGCATCTCATTTTTCGTTCTTTTTAGGCATTTGGTCAATACTAATAGAACGTAATGCTTTTAAAGACTTGACTCTCACTAACTCAGAAGCAGCCAAAGACTTTGTTCTAAGAAAAACAGCAGTATCTGAAACAAAGCCTAGAGCACTCTGAGGCTGTTTTTTTGCTAACCATTTCAAAACATTTTCTTTTGTGGCATGATTAGCATTAAACTTTGCCCACCAATTTGTCTTACATTTTCTTACTAGACACGGAATGTGATTACCGGAGATGAAATCATAGTCCTATGCCCATATCCATGCAAGAGAAAATTTTGAGAAAAATAACAAAAAACTTGGAACAAGATTCTCTGATGGAGAGGGTTGGTGTTTTGACTGAAAGACTTGAAATCCTTCAATCATTGGGGAAGGGAGAATTTCGTAGCTTGGTTCAAGATAGGACCACCAAGAAAGAAACCAAAATGGGAAATTAAATTAGGTATTTTTCTTAAAATATGTCATCTAGGAATGCCTGAAATGATAGTTTTGGATGAAGAAAACATTATACCAGGCATACTGGTAATCAAGATATGTGTATCCAATGCGTTCAAAAGGATAATAAAATTTTCTGGGTTGATGGATATTTACCTAATCAAGTGGACTAATAATTTTGCAAATCTGAATTGTGGAAAATCAATGGATTCAAGATTGGTTCGGAAGCATAATATTTGAACTCTGTAGAGTCCAAATCAACGAAATTGAATTCATAAAATTTTTGAGTTTTTCTTAGATCATTATTGAGATAATGAAAATTTGGATATAAGATTTTTGAAGCAACATTTCGAGGAGTTTTATCTTGAAATCCATTTTCAATGAAAACCAAATTCTATCTTTGGGTATTTTCAAAATATTGTTGATCAGACTTTGGTTTCGGACTTGATAAAATAATTCCCTTTTATTTTTTTTTCAAAGCTTCTTCAGATGCTTTTTTCAAATTTTGATTTGGAATAGGAGATAGTTGAGGAATTTCTTCCCTTTTTTTGGGAAAATTTTGGAAAAAATATTTTTCTTCTTGGAAAAATATTTTTGGTTTTTAATTTAGGATTTTGTTAAAGGGCTCGGACCCATTCAAGTAATTGTTGATCTTTAAAGGCTTGGGAAAAACTACATCCTGCTTGGGCCTGGGCTTCATCTTCACAAGCCTGTTCATACCAGGTTTTTGTCTTTGAATTGGTTGGGCATAAAATGCTTTTGATTCTTTTTATTTATTTTGGCAAAAAAATTTAGAACAAATTAAGAACACAATTTTTTAATAATCATAGACATGTTAAAGATAAGATACAAAACCAATACTGTAATTTTCTTGAAACAAACCAAATTCATACGTGGTTTTTTGACTAGTTTGAAACTTATTATCCAGAACTATATGAAACAAATAAAAAAACAGTCTAGTCTACTAGTAAAGGTGATCAGTTTGAGTCAACTCATCCTCCCTTACAAGAAATCAGAATTCCAAACAAAAACATATAGCATCTCCTTTCAAAATTAAAAACGAAAATGAACAAATTACATCTCCTGATATTAAAAAGATAATTGAACAGAATAACTACACAAAGCAACATCTTCATAATGTATGTCAACAATTGGAAAGAATTAAAAATGTTATTAGTCAACGTAAGGTTACTAAACCATCAATCCAACAACCTTTATTTAAACCGCATGGAATACCAAACAATTCTCCAAAGAACTTTCAAATAAAAGAGAATTCTTAGAAGTCATAGATAAGAAAATTACTGATCTTCGTTCCCAATTAGCCATTCCTGATTTACCACAATCATCCACATCAAAAAATGTTTGTACTATCACAAAACAATCCGAATATGATTCATCTTCGGAAGAATCTCAAAATTCCTCTTCACAATTAAATACTAATCCTATAAAATAGAAATATTCACAAAAGCCATATTACTCCAGACCTACAGCCCCTGATTTACTTTATGAAGAAAGACCCCAAATTGTTCAAAACAAACACAATACTAACACTATTTATGAATGGAATATAGATGGCATTTCAGAGTACAATCTTCTCAATATGTTACGACAAATTCCAGGGTCAGATTTCTTAAGAAATGAGTCTTTTGAAGATCTGGCACAAAGCGATGAAGATGACTGCAATGGGCTTATTTGACGATCAAGCTCATGAAATATCTTCTCCATCAAAGTTTTTTAGGATTTTTTTGGCAATTATTCAACTTAAGGACAAAGTTTTTACAGCAGTGATTCATGTTGAAGAAAAGATAAAGTTTTTCACAAGAATTTCTATTCAGATTAAAAAAAAAAAAGAATAAAGATTCATCTGAAAATTCAGTCAAACAGTGAAGATTTGTCTGAAAAGTTTGAAAAAATTCAAAACTATCATCATTGTAATTTTTTTTTCTTTTGGAAGTGATATAAATTATCCTTTTTTTTTCTTTTAAAATCTCTTTTTTTTTATCTTTAAGTGAGGTATTATAATTATCCTCTCTAAGCTATTAATTGATTTAAAATAAGGTTTAAAAAATAAGGGTTTATATTTTCCAAATTAAGAGTAAATAAAAGCCACCTCAAAATTTAGGATAAGTGATTAATTTTCATATAAATCTTGATTTTCAAGTAATTTTAGTTAAGGATAAGCTTGTAAGTAAGAAGAATATTCAAAATGGTAAACAGAAGAAGAACGAATTATTAATTGTAGCTTGTCTTGAACGAGTTTGTGTACTAGTCTCTAGGCAAAAAATCAAATGAGGCCTTCTTTATATTAATGAAAAGTTAATTTAAACTCTATAAATGAAATTTATACATATTTTGTAATGAGTAAGATCAATTCTGAAATTTATATTTCCTTTTTATTGCGTTTGCACTTTTATATGATGTGCTACATTATAATTTCTAAATAAATATGCATTAGTGGAGGCATTGCGACTCACGCACTACCCTAAGAAGGAGAAGAATCTATATCAAAAAAATCTATACATTTACAATGTCTCTTCAAGTTTCAGATAACAATCGTCGCTTAGCGAATTTTCATCCTAGCATTTCGGGGGATCATTTCCTCTCATATGCTAGTGACTCCATGAAAAATTTCAATACTTGGTTCTGTTTTACTTAGGATGCACACGTTTATGATCAAACATATTTGAGTTAAAATATATACATACAATATATAGAAAAGGATCCAAAAATTAATGAGTTTCCTTATAAACCCCTTATTAGCTGCTACATGTTGGATGTGTGTGTATATGCATGGGTGCAATGCAATATTGTATATGCTTATGTATCGGGTCATAGTACCATATATTGGTGCATCAACACATTTTTTTTTATTTTACAAAAAAATCGGAGAAAATGTACAAAAAAGCGAAGAAAGTAGGTATTTTCAACCTTGTTTTATTTCCCACATTTTTTATACTTTCTATAATTTTTTAACACATTTTCTTCAAATTTTTACAAAATAGAAAAATAGTACATTGATGTACCAAGAACATGGTAGCTAAAGCCCCAATGTATGAGATACCTAGCCTTTCACTTTATAATATTTTCTTCCTTCATTGTGTATGTTGTGTATTTTAGTGTTACTAAATTGTAACATCCCGAAAATTTATAACAGTGAAAATTTTCAATTTGGTACCCAAAATTTTTTTTCTGCACATGTAT
Source organism: Bursera palmeri (assembly GCA_026225775.1). Lineage (NCBI taxonomy): Eukaryota > Viridiplantae > Streptophyta > Magnoliopsida > Sapindales > Burseraceae > Bursera > Bursera palmeri. The sequence goes on along the minus strand of JANKKB010029587.1, from coordinate 7,592 downwards.
TCCTTTTACGAATGTGTTTTAATAAGATAATTAATGTATATGGAAGTGTATTACAAACCATTCCGAAAATGGGACTAAAATGATATTAAAAGTAAGTATATATATATATAGGTACAAGATTTGTGTACATGTATGTTGTCCATGGGAATGTTGTGTGATGAGTGGGATGGAAAAACAGAGGAGATCCAAAACCTGCGTGCCCCAAACAGAGAGTTGACGTCGGGGCGTAGTTCCACGCCGAGGCGCGAAACCCATTCCACGCCAGGGCGTCGAGTCTCTGGAAGTCATATCGATCGAAGTCAGAGAGTTGGCGCCGGAGCGTGAAACCCATTCCATGCCGGGGCACGATTTCACGTCGGGGCATAAAATCAATTCTACGCCCCGGCGTCGATGCGGATTTCATGAACTTAACAATTTTAAAAAGGACAAGCGTGTCCCAAAACCCTAAAATCTTATAAAATCCCAGCCCCCTCCCCTTTTAGTTGGCACGACAGACACAAAACAAAAAGAAAAGAGAGAAGAAGAGAAGAAAAGGGGGAGAAGAGAGAAAGGGAAGGAGAGAGAGAGAAGAGAGAGAAAGCTACCAGTCTTCCACGAATCTTCAACGCAAGGTAGGGAATGCTCTTCTACTCATCTCTATCCTATTTCTATGGATTGATGCATGAATTGATTTAGGATTTTATGGGATTTAATTCATTTTCACTTTTAGGTGTTGATTTGAGTTCGTATAAAGACTTAGTAGTAGATTTGTAGAGATTTATTGTATTTTGGCACTAGGAAAATAGAAACGTGAAATTCTCACACGAGAGAAGGTTTGGTCACGCGTGATTAATGGATTTCGATGAGGATGGAGTGTGGGTTTGGGTTGCAGGGATTCTCGTGAATGGTTAGGTATACTCACCGAACCCATGTAGTGATTTAGAATGAATATTAGTTAGTATAGAGATTATGCGTAATTGTTTACGTGATGAGTAGTGAGCTTGAGAAGTGGCATATAGTAGTGAGACCTGGGTTGTCCTTGCTCAGTGTGCAGGAATCCATGGAGTGTGCTGGTAGCCCCGAATGACCTTGCTTGTACGCAGGATTCAAGTGGTTGGTGGATAGCCTTGCTTGGTATGCAGGGATCCATATACTTTCCGGGTAGTCTAGCTTGTGAGCAGGACCCGAGGAGTATCTGGATTGTCCTTGCTTGGTGTGCAGGAATCCTACTGGATACTTGATATATCCCTGGATAGTCCTACTTAGTGAGCGGGATCCACGGGAAAGTGTGAGGATTTATGAATCATGTGGCAATAACGAGTGGGAATTATTGTTTGGTCGTTTGCTTCCCTTGGTCATGCTTATGATAGAAATGTTATAGTTTTGCGTATGTTGAGATTTCCTACTGGGCTATGTTCACTCACCCCTTATCCTTCCATAGGTACCAGATATCAGGGTCAGGCCTTGGGCAGGAATGTTTCGGAACTCATTTAGAGACTTCCGAGGAAACTATAATGAACCTTTATATGCATTTTGTATTTCGATCCATATGTAAAAGATTTTATTTATGAATACTTGTATAACACTTATGTTTCATTTACGAATTATGGTTAAATGCATGGTTTTACATTGTTTTAAATTTATTCACAAGTTCACTCCTAGAACTCCTATATAAGGGGTTCCGGTTTTTGACATAAATAAATTAACTAACACACGCAATTTGTAATAAAAACCTAACTTACAAGTGTACAAATCGCAATGATAGCACACCAGTAAATATATGGTCGATCCAATAGAGACTACATTTAGTAAATTACTAACAATTCAAACAATAAGAGAAATAACAATAACACTAGAAAAAGAATGTTAAGGCATTGATATCTACCACTAACCACTATCCCTATTAACAATTTCTGCAGTGAATATTTAATGGAACCTGAATATCTAAGTTACTAGCATAGAGGTTTTGGTCGACCTCTTTAGACTATTGAATTCCCTAAACAACAGGTTAGGACATGGTTCATTCTCTAACATTTTTCATTAACTATGGATCTAGCATGGTATCTACTAGGTTACTCATTGATAATGCATACTCACTAGGAATTCAGTAAACACGTACACCCTAGAACATGGAATTTATCCAAGTCATCTATGTTGATAAACCCCAAAAACTACAAATAGATTTCTTGTTACTTAACATGAATGCAAGACGTAGTCATCTAAATCCATTCATCTAATAATTTCATAAACAAAGTCTAACTATGGAGATCAAGCATAGAAAAATTTAAGCAATAAATATCATTCATCCAGAGGTATATTAATACAAATTCAACAATTAAAATAAAACACAAATTAATTAATAGAAAATCATGGTTAGGGATTCGATTAAGCGCTAACTAATAGTTTAGTTACAAATGATTGACAATAAATTAAAGCTCAACAAAAGAAAAAAACAACAAAGAAAGAATAAATTAAGTGAAGCTTGCTCTCCTTCTCCAAATTCCTACAACCAACCCCTCATTTGAATTGTGACAGTTTCCCTTTTATATAGTGGTAGAATCTTTATTCAATTAGGACTAGGATGTCTTTCCCAAAAGGAAGAGAAGACCTTTCCAATTACTAAAAAACCTTTCCTAATTGAATTCTAATATCCTTTTTAAGTTCCAATTGTCTTTTAGAAGTCCAATTCAAGAATTAAACTTTTAAATCCCATGCAAACTAGGAAAAGGGCGGCCTGCAGCATTTGAAAAATAGGCCAACACCATAAACTTGAGGCTCAACTCAGTAGGTCGAGTTGAAGAAGACTACCAAGTTAAAAATAAATAAACTTCTTCCGATGGAGGAATGATTTGAGACTGAACTGGGTAGGCCGAGTTGAAAAACTAACTTCTTCCGATTGAGGAATTACTTCAAGCTCAACTCGGTAGGCTGAGTTAAGGAAATAAACTTCTTTAGATGGAGAAAGGACTTGAGGCTCAATCCCTTAGGCCGAGTTGAGGAAATAAACTTCTTCCAATAGAGGAAGGACTTGAGGCTCAACTCAGTAGGCTGAGTTAAGGAATACAATCGAATTGAGAAAATAAACTTCTTCTGATGGAGGAATGACTTGACACTCAACCAGGTAAATTGAGTCGAGGAAGACTATGAAGTTGGTAAAATAAATCTCTTCTTCTTAGCAAAGATCAAGAACACAAACTAATCATTGCACCAATAATGTAAATAACACGTGTACAATGAATTAAGAAAAATGATGGTAATGATCTTGGAAAGTTAATATGGATGAGTCCATAAGGTGTTTCTTGATGGGCATTGTGAAGGTGACTCGATATGCTGAGAAAAGGATGTAGTAGGGGATTGTTAGAGTAACTCGATTTTGATCTTGATTAGGGATGGCTTAGTGTCTGAATTTGGTAGGATGTGACAGAGGTGCATCTTAGTAGGTTATAAGGAATACGACATCTCAGTAGGCCATGGAGAAGTTGATATCTTGGTAGGCTATGGAAAAGGAGGTAGCTTAGTAAGCCTTGCAGAATGTAGCATCTTAGAAGGGTATAAAGAATGAGGTAGCTCAGTAGGCCTTAGAGAAGGAGCAACCTTTGTAGGTTTTGAAGACCCAATAACTTCTACTACAAAGAACTGATGACTTCTGATACAAGTACTTACTGATTTCTGATAACTTCTAACACAAATGAGCTTTACATAGGCTGGATATGAAGTCAATTGTTTCGGGGAAGTATGTGGTAACCTGAATTTTTGAAATAGTATTATAGAGGTGTTTATGTAAGATTTCAGAATATGAAATAGTGAATTTAAGCGTATTCAATGCGTATTGGATGATACGTATGTAATGACGTCTTGTGCATATGTAATTGGATGATAAGGGTGTATATGAGAATTTTTTGAGTTTCGAGACTAAAAGAATTTCACATAGGTACATTGATTTTTCATCCTTAGTGCCCAGTATTCATATATTGATGGTCATATGAATGTAAAGTAGATGAGATGGGGTGGCGTTGAGATGTCAAAGTGTCAGAATGGGATTCGTGAAATTTGAAGATTTTAAAATTTTATTTAGACCCCCAAATCCCAAAATCTATATAAACGGCATAGTGGCCCAGGATATTCAGAAACCTATAGAAACACCTATATTCGCTAAAAAATCATTGTCACCGTGACTGTTTGATTTTTTGATGAGTTAGGCCTCGAAAAGGGTGGCGATGGAACAGTCTTAGTCCCTTGGTTTCGGTGGTGGCCACCGTTTATACATCCTATGTCAAAAATAGTCGGATCAATGTCATAAAAGTCTATGGATATCCATCGTCAATCTCCCTATTCTGATGTCACCTGTAGCTACCACCGGCCTGGATCTCTTCGTCTAAGTCAAATGATCCCAACGATGGCCTTCTATCAATTATCTGATGTCTCTTTCCTCGCTGATCTACTTTGAAAGTATGAGACTCCTTCATCACTAATCTGCCAATCCTGACAAAGTCTCACCCTGCCACCACCACCACCATCAGACTCGTCTCGGTAAGACGATCAAAGTGGTACATTCGATCATCATTCTTGAGCACCAATCACCTCGTCGGTGTTCACAGTGATTAACGCCTATAGTGGTAAATCTTAGTCGGCACCCTCAGCTTACAAGATTGATACCTACACCCTTTTTTGTTACACCCCTATAACTTTAATTTTTGGTAAATGCACCCCTCTCTTACTTTTATCACCATGACCCCTAAGGATTTTTAGGTTAGCAGTTTCGCCACGACTAATTAATTGTAGAAGACCACTGTTGGCCAATTTAAAATGACCCCTATTAGTTTAAGGATTTACAATAGCACCCCTAAGAAAGAATATCAATTTAACCTTCGATTTTGATTTTACATGGTTTTGACCTCATGACTCTGAGGACTCACTTGGGACCCCTGGGATAGACATAATTCACTTACGAATGAGAAAGAGAGAGAAGGACTTAGGAAACTATGGCTCTCTTATCGAGGAAGAGGTTTCCTACTATAACTTTCTATTTCATTTGATATGTATATAGATTTAAATTAATGATGTGGCATAGGAAATAGAAAGTGTATGTAATTAGTGAATAGGATATTATGTATGTGTTTATCAATTGGAGCGCTATGCGCGCGTATACTGGTTTATAGAAGAAGAGGTGATTAGTCATGGAATTGGAAAGTGTGCATGTGATTGAGTATCCGGCGTGTTTCCGGTATGGATTGTGGAGACCATACATGATGGTGTGTGATAGGATGACTGGGACACGAATAATTTATATATATATATATATATATATATATATATGATTGAGTCACCAAAATAGCTATCTAGTGTCGATAGGTGATAAGTGAGTGATATGATGAATGGAACACGGGCAGTATGTGTGTGATCATGAATGATTAGATAGATGGAACATGAGTGACACATTTGAGATTGTGCATGATGGGACAGATGTGAGATGGATGATACGCGTGTGAGCGTACATACTAGAATAGATGTCACACAAGCGATATGTGTGGGATCGTGCAATTAGGAGAATATGAGTATAATAACAAAATGAGACCATATGTGTATATATGATTAGACTTGACGGATTGTGGCCATGTGGGCTAGTAAGATGGTGATGAATTAGCGGTATGTCAGATAAGTATGTCAGACCTTGGGTGGACCTAGTTTGGTATACGGGATCTAAGGGGGGACATGGATAGTGTGAATATGCGTAATTAGGATACGAGAAATATGAATAGAGATACATGTGCTTGACGAGTAATATGTGTATGGTTACGTGTACGAACCATGAATTGGCCTAGTTGATACACAGGAATCCGATGGGACTTACGGATGGTACGAGGATTGACTAACTCGGTACGCGATAATCTTATGGAATGCAAACTGACCAGTTGATACACGGTAGTCCAGTAATATAACGATGGCCTTATTTTGTGTACAGGATCCTAGTGTGATAGGAAAGGTCTTGCTTTGTGTGCAAGATCCCAATGTCATAGGGATAGCTTTGTTTTGTATACAGGATCCCTGTGTAACAGGGATGGTCTTGCTTTGTGTTCAGGATCCCAGTGTAACAAGGATGGCCTTGCTTTGTGTGTAGGATCTCAGTGTGATAGGGATAACCTTACTTTGTGTGTAAGATCCCAGTGTGCATGGTTGGCTCAACTGATATGCGAGAACCCAGATTTATGATAGAGGATTAGTGTCAGGCCTTAGATGTGCTCGTGCGTATCATGAGGCCTAAGGAAATTTCACTTATGATATGAATGTACAGTGTTAGGTCTTAGATGCGCTCGCACGTACCGTAGGGCCTAAGAGGATTCACTTGTGACATGTATGTACGGTGTTAGTAAGACATTGTGAAAACGACATAGCTATTGATTGTGTGATTGTAAGCAAAAATTTCTAGTGGAGAAATTCATGTGTATGTGAGTATGAGAAATGAATTGATATGTTTATATGAAATATGTTGGACGCATGCTTGCAAATTAAAATTTTATAGAATTGTGTAGTATTAGAAATTTCTACTATTCTGTGTTATTCATTCCTTCCTCCACATGTACCAATGATCATGAGTCTGACAATAGTAATCCGAAGCTCACATAGAGGATCTCGAATGATCTTTCAGATATGTTTAGGTAGAGTGAGTCGATTTTATTTTATTAAAAAATGTGTAAAACTTATATTTTTGTATAAATGTTTTGATTAGAATATTTCTTTTGATTTATTTTATTTTATTTTAATTATTTAATTGTTTCAACCCCGAGATTCCTGTATAAGGGTTTCCGAGGCATGACAAAGTCAGTTGTCAGATGTCATCTCTCTCTTCATCTCTTCAAGCTTTCAAACTTCTAACAAGACACGTCCAGACTCAACCGTCAATGAGGCACCGAGTTTCTTATCGATGATAACCCTCTGACGTTTAAGTAAGCAAAATGGTCATTTTATATGGTAAAAAATAATGAAATGTGCATATATTCAAGCCTACTACTTGTGTGTTTGAGGCTAGTTTGAAAGGGTTAAAGAGATGATAAGTAACTAAGGTGCTAGAGAGATGGTTAGTAGTCAAAATGTGGGACAGATGGTGAGTAGCCAAGGCACTTAAAAGATGGTGAACGGCCAAGGTGCTAGAGAGATGGTGAGCAGTGAAGGTGGACGTGCCTTCATTGAGACATAATGGATCCTCCTTCTCCCCATCTACCTCTAGTTTCATCCTCTCTTTCGTTTCTATTCCCCATCTCACCACTTGACCTAAATGTTGGCCCTTCATTTGGATGATGTGTTATGATCTCAATAGATCTTCTAAATGATTCTTGGGATATTCTTTAAGGCTAATTTTGAGGCAAGAGGGGATTGCCACATGTTACCTCACTTTTAAATATTCTTCGCATTTGAAAGTAGCACCCTTTTCCCCAACTAGTTGAGGCTTAACTTGGTAGCCCCTTGAGGATGTTGAGATGAGTGACAAAACTCGTTTGGTAGTGGAAACTCTATGGGGTTTAGAAGTAGCTAACATGGTTGATAAGCACTTAAAAGTGTACATTTATTATGAGTTTAAATATTATTTTTACACTTTAAGTGCTATTAATTTAAGT